>CP130733.1:11195438-11423194 GCA_030553155.1 Nippostrongylus brasiliensis
TTGCTAAAATGTTGCGATGTACATTTCTCCAATTTCCGCGCTCAATCTTTCACAAAGGCTGTGATGGCTTGATCCGCGACACAATGACCTCTGAGACTGGGGTTCGGTAATAAATTCTAGATGAATAGATAGAACCCTGAATACTGAGCTCATGTATCAAATGGTTTAGCTTCATAGAAATAATTGGACAAATTTAGCTTAACTTTCCTTCCCAAATAACTGAATGCCAATAAACGGCTGTTTTCGGCATGAAATAATACCGCTTTTTGGTTCTGTGCACCTTTCAAGTTTACGAATTCATCTTATCTCAATTGTGTACTGCAGATCAGCTCAACGTCAGTTTATTTCACTATTCATCCATTTATTTTTATGGATCTTAATTCACTATTTATACATTTATTTTATGGATCTCACTTACGGAGATTTGTCTGCGTTTTTGGCGTCCCTTCTTCCTTCAACTGATTATGACAAATGTAGCATCGTATTTTTAAGTTTTTTAAAGTTTAAAGTTGAAGTCGAAAAACGGCACAGTCACTGTTTGCACGTCACCGAGCTATACACGTTTTTCATCAGCAATTCGCGTCATTATGACGTCAGTGGAATCTAATTATCTGTCGCGGAGAATGAGTGAATGTAAGAGGGGGAAAAGCGAATTTTACCCTGTTCTTGTTATCATTAACTACGATTTTCTTCTGTTTCGTTGAGGAGGTAGAACAGGGGATCAAATTATCATTCCGTGTGTGGTAACCACATTTTCGAATCTAATAATAGGGTTGAAGTTTTAATGTAAGTTTTTATACAATTTTTACTTGTGGATATATGGGAGCTCACGAGCGTTTATTGGTGTAAAACTTCATTTCGGAGTCTCTTTCCTATCAAAACGTCGAATAGCGTATGTTCAAGATTCTTTACTATACTTTTTCGTACATAGATATTCCAGTGTCATGGCATATTTCACCAGAGGCCTTGGTTTTCGGAAATTCATCAATAAATTAAATCGATAAATCAAACAAAATTTAATAAGATAAATCGCATCTATTCATCGCTGTCATCTTGTACTACGATCTTAGAAATCGGTCGCACTAAGGGGTTGCTTACCTACCGAATCAATTAACCCTGTAAAAGTGCTCGGGCGGTGCACTAGTAAGAGTCATCACTAACTCGATCAAAGGGTGTCGACCCTCGACCACGTTGCGTCCTAGAGTAGATAGAGGCTTCTTGGAGATATTACTTATTGTTAAATTGGAACTCTTTTTCTATTCTTGCAATTTTTTGCTATTTTACACAGTCTTCATGACCTTCAAAAGTCTCATGAAGATGGAAAACAGAGTTGTAGAAAATTGCAGTCCTATCGCACTTTCTTGCCGTATTTCTTCAGAGTTACGGAAAAACTCTATTCGTAAAAAAGATGTTCATTGAGAAACGACAAACGACGTTGGTTTCGAGGTCGCGCGGTGGTTTCAGCAACAAAAACTTTTGCAGACGGACTATCAGCGATCGTCACACTAATCTCCTTACGGGCCGAATCACATGGGTTTTTCGTTTCTCAAAACGTGGGCGGATTATAGTTCGTCGAGCGATGGGAATAGAACGCTTTGATGACATTTTTTGAGCCGTCCTATTCCGAACGAAATTTCTTCGACGCTTTACAACCGTTAAACTGGTCTTCGAACGAATTCGTAATGGCGTCCTGCAAACCGATGAAAAGTTGACAAGTGTTTGATCATACGCGTGTTCTATTGCTAGGGTTTTTACCTCTGATCTCTGCACATGATTGCTCGATAGATCGGCGCCAGGAATGATGTCGTTATCTCAAGGAATAGCTTAGTATCTGATGTCGCCCATGAACACTGAACAAATGGTCTTTGTAGTGTTGATCAGCTGTCTTTGGATTGGACCTTGAATCGGAGAGATGAGATCATAATTGAATCGGGTTCTTCATTACGTGTTCCCGCGAAATGACGAACAACTTCTGCTGAGGCAAAAAGGATCTAAAATGGAGGCTTTGAAAATGAATATCGAGTTTTAGAATATATAAAATGGAAATTGAATACTTTAGCTAGAAATAAATAATAATCATAACCGAGAAAGTGCTATCAAATTCCTCTAACCTGATTAGGTTGCCGTGATTAGGTTATACATACATATGTCTGCTAACCGAAATTCCAAACGTGCTCCCAATAAAACTGTATACAACTGAATCTGACCAAACAAATAATTTGGTGTCAAAAAAAGTTGAGTTCATAGCGATTTTATCATTTTGACAAGTGAATTTGGTCTGATTTCGACACGGTTGCGACTTTCCTTGAAATCCTCTCTTGCCAAGGGAAAAAGTGACAATTTGGGAATAATCAGTGTCCTTCGAAGGGAGAAACCTTTCAAGTCATTTGCCAAGCGGTATCTTGTCGTACTGTTCCTTCCAGCCTTGTAATTACTGGTTATTACGACGGGTGGCTGAAAGGGCTTTTTAGGTCTTAGGTAAGAATTGAAACTGGAGCCTTATTTTCACTCATTTCCACAGCTAAACACTAGGATGATACTTTGCTCTCTATGTCTGGCTAGTCTCCGCTACCTCTCACTTCGTTTCCCGAAAAATCCGATAAGACAACCCAAAGCATGTGCCTCACCCCTAATAAATCACTCCCTTTCTTGCTGCGCACATATGGAGAGATCGCTCTTTGAAGCCACTTTACAAAAGAAGTGGAAAAGCCATCCGTTCATACTTTTATGCGAGAAAAGAAGATATTTGACCGATTGTCCGTTCGAATGCCACGTCTCGTCCCGCACGTAAGATGTCTATTCGGCCGTAGCCTCGTTTACGCTGACGTACGTCGGCCGAAAGCTTCAACTTACCAGTCGTCAGTTGTTAGCCGTTTTTGCCAACAATCACCGTCTGGGCGAATGCAGTAAAAATGTCCAGTTTTAGGGAGACGTGCCGTTGGGAAACATTATAAAAAGACTGCGATTGCTTCTGGTGAGGGGCTAACTTGCGATAAACAGCTATTGGGGAGGGGTTATACGCTTCCTATGCGGTGCTTTCACAAGTATACATATACAAATAGTTTAGATGACCTATATGCTGTTTAGACTTTACTTATAAAAATCAACATAATTATAAAAATTACTCAAAAATAATAATTTTGTTTTCTATTCATTTTGTCAACTGTACCAGAAGCGTTCTTTTTTCACACGTATTTCATACGATATCGAAAACAGTTGGGTAAATGGGAATTTGACTAAGAACAAATAGGAAAACACGTCATCCGAAATTGTCCAAAATCCGTACCACATCGCCGTTGGTGACTTTAAATTTTCAATTTGCGAGTATATTCTTATATATTATTATATATTGAATATCATTATATATTTTCATTATATATTTTCTTTATATCTTCATATTTTTGAAAATATTGTGTCGTTTTTCAATATAAAATAAAGCGAACAAGAAATGCAGGGCGGTGAGAAAGCAGCTATTGTATCCTTGACGTTTTAGGTGACTACACACTACAAAGGTAACGCAAAAAGGGATAAATTATGAAGGCGCCCTCGCACAGCCTTTGGTGTTTTGACCATCCACTGCCCACTAGCGGTAATTTGAAATTGGTTAGTCAATAGCAGGGCTCGTGTGGTGCAGTGCTAAGAGTAGCTACTGACACTCACATGGTCAAGCGATCGATCCTCACCTGATTTTCCAAGCCCTTCGTCAGTCCGGAATCGGTAAATTGGTACCGAGCTAGCTCCCACAAGTCAGTGATTTGGCCCAATACACTTTCACCAAATACACCTCCGTAGTTTTGAATGGAAGGCGAATGCGTGGCGCGTCCCAGGGACGTTTATCAATCACTTCACTACTTTCAATTTTTTTCGATTTGAAATGGAAATAGTAAGGCTCGCGAATTTCAGCGTGGTATCGTGGATCCTAAGTGACCTCATCACCTTTTCAGCTTGTCGCGTACATGTGTTTTTGTTTGTCAGGGAACAGAGATCATATCACTCGTTATCTTTCCCGGCCGTCCGCATTCCCGGGGTGGGGTGGAGCGGTGGCGCTTCACGTGCTCCATCCATGTGATTGTTGCGTTGAGAACAAGAATGCAAACATCAATTCTGCAGACCAACTCTCTGCAACCAAGCGCGATGACCTCGTCGACGACAGCGACCGATGGATTTTTCTTTAAAGAGACTGACATTTAGAGAGAAGGGGTGTAGACTGCGCAAACGACTTTGTCTGGAGGTGATAAAAACGGAAAGCAACCGAGATAGTATGCCGTGGTCGTGTTATTTGGTTACTATTTGCAAACGCTTAGAAAGGAGTTAACGGTTATTCGTCTATTTTGCTAGAATTTGAGAATGACACGGAAATAAGCTGAAGTTGATCATTTCAATTCTTCCTTGATATTAGGCAATGGTAAACGTGTAGTTGTCGGAGTTGTTGGTTATTTTCTTGCGGAGGCGCCATGCATTCTTCTTCTATTCAGAATCGTAGAGACGTGGGCCCAGATTCATGAACGAACGAGCGGTCTTCGAAAACCCGTCGGCAGTAAGCCAACTCGATACTGTCGAGGTCTACCAAACCCCGCGAGCTGTGATAAACCTTCGATAAGCCCCGAATAAACCCCGCCGCACGTTCACGAATCTCGGTATGTGCGCCGTCGGGGAACATCTTGGGGTTTATCCAAGGTTTACCAGTGATGAATCTAGGCCCTGGTGATTGCGAATCTGGCCAACACAACGGCTTGCGATAGCCGCAGTTGAACTCAGTGCGTTCACCTTCCCAGGAATATCTGACACCAACTCATCCTTTCTCAAATGGATGGAATGCTTTACGAGCTTGGCGAGAATCGATCGCGGACCGTACGGATAAAAGTAGCTCCTCTTGACGCTGAACCTCGCATGAGCATGAGGAACCGTATGAAATATCACTCTCTCTTATATTTATTGATCACGTGGTTGCTCGTTCATAAGCATTTCTGTGTTTCAGGTCTTCCTATCTTCACGAAAAATGCTTATATTTTGCGGCACCTTCTTTGTGTCCTCAACCCTGCCTTCAACCCCCTTCCCCCTCACTCACCTAACCATACCGTACTCGATTCATCATGGCCAACAACTATGTGTAGAGAAATAAGAACTGTGGAAGTGGCCTTATTTTTTATTCCTGTAATATTTATTTATTTATTTACTTCACATGAACAAGCCATGCGCAACTGTGGTATGGTTTACAAAACGACAGGCAGTCAACATCAACATTAATTCCATTTCCATAATTTGGAACACATGTTTTCACGAGTGTGCTTATCTGTTATTGTTCCTGACATCTTTGAGAATCTTGTCATTGTGCGGTGTAGTCCCAAATACCTCCGCAAGATTAGAAGGTGTTGTTTTTTCACAATGAAAACGTCGAAACGTGGGTCTCATCACTGATCTAGTGATGGCAAATGCTGACCGATAAAAAATGTCGGTGATACGTCAATGCATAGTTGTCGAGCTGCCGCACTGATAGCCGTGAGATGATCTCTGATATAGCGAAGTTGACCTCGTGCCGTCTGGAATGTTTGTGGAGCACCGGTTGAATTAGAAACACGTTTCAGTGGGGCTGTGTTCCACCAAAAATAGAAGATTGATGTGTTCCTGTCGGATTGCTGACTTTTATCGATAATTTTTAAATAGTATCATTTATCGTAGCAGTCAACAAAAAGGGCAGTTTAGCTGGAACTGGTTTTAGTAAACTGCTCTATCAATTGCACAAGGGCATCAAATGGAGGAAGACATACACCTGTGACATATATGCCAAAGATCTTATCGAGAATGTTGAGTTCCACGAAGAGCTTGTTACTTTTTCATCAATAGTATATTTAGTTGAAGAAAAGCGAGGAACTAGTATTTCACACTTTTGTGAAAATACTTCTGCGGAATTATTTAGTTTTACTCGACTGTTCCGCGGCCATTACATTGTCACGCATATATTTTTATTATTTATCCTTATTCAAAGTGAATTCGAAAACAAAGGGACACTATCGGTAGAGTTGAATTGACGTCCTCCTACTCTTCCTGCAAAACCTATGAGGCCATGGGAACTTCGGCACATGGGAATTTCTCTTTATTTCTTGGTATACTCTTCTCCGTGTCGTATAACAATGTGAACAAATGTACTGCAAATGAGATGAGCAGTGTTTTTCAGGACTTTACCCTTCCTATCACCCAAATGGGATTTGTTTCTCTTTTAGGAACGACTCATTCTGGCGGCTACTACCACGACGTCGTTATCCATGCACTACGCAACTGTGGATATAGAATGATTGACACTGCCAGACGATATGGAGTCGAACGGGAGCTCGGATATGCGTGGAAGGTAATAATGAGCTTGTTTTTCGACAATCTTTCACTGACATCCAAAAATCTTAAGGAAAAGCCGCTGAAATTGTTAACGAGAGTTTTGTCCCTGATTAGAACTAGTCTTCGAAGAGTCCGTCGCTCCAGAAATTAACGATTTAGCTATACAGGTCGATTTCTTCAGTTAGACTAGGGTTATTTATTTATTAATTTATCATAACATCTACATGGATGCGCATACAACCAGAGTTCGTGACGACACTAAAAGGAACAAAAAGAAGAAAAGAACTACACTACACAGCACAGATGTAGAAACAGAAATTGAAACCTTAGGACTAAGAACACACATTATAATAATCAAAGAAATACCGGTTAATCTCAAAATTCAACTTCATGAATCACTCAATCATCATACGGGCCGATAGGTATAAACTATGCTAATTCGTAGGCTTCCTGATTATCAAGCCTTATTGATGTTCGATTGACCTATTTATCAACTCTTTTCTAGATCCTCACGAAGTGTTTTCAGGAATCCGGCATCCCACGATCGGACCTTTTCCTGTGTTCGAAGCTATGGCCGGTGAATTTCGGCCCAGGCACGAAAGAGGCGTTCGAGTTGTCCTGTGAAAAACTACGGACCGATTATCTAGGTGGGCGTCATAGCATGATTTTTCTGAATCATCGCAGTTATTTTACACCTTTCGCAGATCTCTTTATGACTCATTTTCCCGTGGTTCCGGAATGGTTGGGCAATCCGCGCGAAGTTCACGAGGAGACTTGGCGACAGCTTGAAATGCTCTACGATGATGGTGAGAATATGACATACACCCTATTCAACTCTTTCTATCGTGGCGAGACAAAGAAAAGAAAAGAACGGAAAACAAGAAAGTGATGAAATATGAGGTTTCCGTTTGAATCCTACTCCTTTAAGGACGAATTCGAGCCATCGGAGTCAGCAACTACTCTGAAGACGATTTGAATCAGCTGCTCGACTACTGTAGTGTGAAGCCAATGGTGAATCAGTGTGAATTCCATCCCTGGTACAACCCCAAGGAGCTGCGTTCGTTCTGCAAAGAGAATGACATTCTGTACACGGTGAGGGAACATGGCCTTCGAGGGACTTTGAAGCCTCATTTCTTTCTTTACTAGCTCGCCTCAGTATTCAAGTCATTCCAACGACCATAGCGACTTATTGATGAACGATCTTACAAAATAAGCATAGTGTAAAAATTCTCTACATGTAAATTTAGTGATCCCCTTCAGGGTTATTGCCCGATCGCCAAGGGAAAATTCCTTGACGCTGATGTTCTTCGCGAGCTGAGCATGAAATACGACAAGACCCCAGCCCAGATATGCCTCCGATGGTCCCTCGAACACGGAGTTCCAGTGATTCCTAAAAGCAAGGCGAAGTCTCGCATTGCAGAGAACAGAGATGTAAGTATTTTCTTTTCTAACAATGCAATCGATTCTATAATAGCTATGATTTGAGTGACTCCAGGTGTTCGACTTCTCGCTGAGCACAGACGACCTGCTCATGATGGAACAACTCCAACAGCATCCGAAAAAGCTGGTACGCTTCGAGGATTTACCCAATAAATTCAACCTGCCCGATGGCTACAAACTGGCCGGAAGAGTGTTTGGGGTGCCACAGTTTTTGCTGGAAAACGAGCTGCCTTCGTTCGCTGCGAATACTTACGGAACTGCTCAAAATGTCTGTTGATAGCTAATATTACGGCTTGATATACTTGAATATTTCTATAGATCCATATTGTGTAGTGCTGAAACGGCTATGGTTTGTAGACTAATTGTAAGTGATCCGGTGTCTGTGATGATTCTCGTGCATTTCTATACACCGTACCAAGTACGTTCGGGCATATTCCGCTGTGCACATTGTTGTGATTCCTCTCTAACGAGCTTCTCAGTCCGATAGAGAGTGTTATTAGTGCTACGCTGTTATACTGTTGCTATAGTGTCATTACTGTTATAGAGTATTCCTAGGAATGCGTCTGGTCAAACCAGTTGTATGTGACGCATAGTATACGTATGGGTCCGTCTATAATCCTAACCGGTATTTGGTATTGAAATATTATATAATAAAGCGTTTCTATGATAGAAGGCAGTGTGTCACACAAGAGTGAAGTCTCCAGTTCAAGCAGCAGCGGTAATTTAATAATTTTTACCTCTAGCAACAACAATAACTCTCGCCTAGTGCATATGAAAGAACTGGTGTGCTATCCCTCCATAAATATTTATTTATTTATTTATTTAATTAATACATAGGTAGATAATTATACAAGGTAGTAAGCAAAAACAACTTGAACAAAATTCTTGAACATAATAGATATGCTCCATTGCACAATCATAATAAAAAAACGATGAGATAGCAAGCAGGATAAAACGAGAAGTGAAAACGTTAACAAAGCAACCACCAATGAAGGAGGCAACGAAATGCGAGAGGAATGTGAGAAAATCCACATCAAGAACGACGTACACACACGGGGAAATTTCATTGAGGACGCATTTCTTGAGCGAACTGTAGCCAACAACCGAATATTTCCATGTAAGTTTTTCGAATAGAGGTAAAGTTCTATTAACGAAAAAGAAGCACAAATGGAGCTATGGCTTACATTCTTGCACGTCTCAAATAAGTGAAGAGATACCGATTAAATGCACGGACACAAACCATATCATATGTACAATGCACAATGGCAGAGAAAGTTTTCTAAATCTCATCCTACTTCATGTACTCGTCTGTCAATGAAAACTGCACAGTGGCGATGGAAACTAAACTCGATGAGATAGATGGTCGAAACAGCGCCGCCATTCAGCTATATCTGCTGCTTCCAGTTTGCTCTTGCTTGCGCCACCATCCTGGAAAGCAACAACCCTCTCGTGCCTGTGAAACACTAAGGGCTCCTTCAGACTCTACTGTGGCAGTAAACCAGATATTTAGAACTATGTTGGCAATATGGATGGTTTACGTCCACAAACTTGGAAACTGATGTCAGATCGATGATCAGCACTCTCAATAACCTCTCAAAGCAAATTCTCAGCGAAAAATAAATTGATTGAGGTCGGATCCGACTTTGGAATGACATACTGCGCTGCACCAGCGCGCACCGCGGATCCCTATCCTCCACCACTGCAACACGTGAAGGGGCCTTAACTCGAGAAATGCTACTTCGTGTCGGTAAAACTTCTAATTTGAGAACCACTATGCAGAAGGCTTTGCTAGATACAGAATCTCTTGAAATACGTAAGACGAAGAAGTACTTCACTATGTTTTGGACAGCAAAACTATAGTAGAGCCGTAACGGGTAGGCTGGACGGGTAAGCTACAGTTCCGCAATATCTATGCCACTCTGCGAGAGAGTTGCTGGGAAACAGTGATTTTCGAGACGGGGCCAACAACGACCCATAGTCGTTGCAATGTGATTGCTACTACACAGGTACGCAGTGTAGCAGACGGGACCACACACGCAACATCACCTTTCAATAGCAGAAACTTGGAATGGCTCCGATAATCTCGTACTGCAGCAGCGTAGCGGTTAGATGTGCAAAACTGTACTGCTGCACAAACTACAAACTCGTAATTGCCTGAGGCAAAAATCATTGCAAAGGAGTGTATCTCTCCACCGAGAAGATCGCATCGGCTGTCACTTACATATAAATTGTGGGAACCTTCATCCTTAATTAAGAATCGTCTAGCGGCTGCGGAATAAGCAACCAGACACTAGCTCACCCGGTGTAGCAAAAACCGCTAACACTCAGATGAACGATCTTATTAGGTTGCTCAATACGTAACTACCAATTTTTGGCATTGCATTGCGTCAGGGAAGAATTTTTTCAGCATTTCACTCTAGAAGTAGAAGCAATTTGAAAGGAGGGTTTTACGTCAGTTTTATAGAGCAGAAGCTGTTTATAATTTAGGGGAGAGACAAACCCTATAAGTCAATAAAAATTTACAATTTCCCATGGTAGTCACAGCAATAGCTGACAGCCGTTTGCTGATGCTGCTTGACAATTTTAGATGCCTCGTAACGTTTCTCAGCTTGCAACTTCATACACATGTACACATATTCTCAATTACGAGGATCTCTCTGTTGGCATCCACGCTAACAGATTTTCGAAACGTTTTTGGCGTTCCACGTTACCCCGCCAGCAGTGACAGAAAACGACTTACGCGTTGGCAGAAATGATGTTATAAACTTTCTATACGGTTCATTACACAGTACAATTGTTATTGATGATATCGTTCCGTGCAGTCCTAGTGAGAACATTAGTATGTTAGCAAACCCTGAAAATGAACACGTCCAGCGAATCACGGCATTTTAAATTCAGCATTGTGATGGGCAGTAGGGCATATCTTTTATCACACAGCCATTTGTTGGAATCATTCAGGACTCGATACAAGCTATTTACAGGTCACTACAACCAAGTGGAATTGTTGTGGGGGTAGGGCATTACGGAGACAAGAGCGATTAGATGTGCTTGTACAGGGTGGCCAAAAAATATGGGCCTCCTTCTTTGGCGAAGCTCTGGTACTCGGGGTTTTCTATGGATCCATGGAAGTTTTGACATGACAAACCTTACACTCGTTAGCCACTCGATATGGAATCACAGACTTGTTTTCAGCGACAATGGATGCCGCTCATCTTAAGAGACTCGCGATTATCGAGTTCCACCGTGAAGGCCACTCCACGATGAGCATTGCAAATGCAGAAGTGCATCCGCGAACAGTCAGGGAGACCGCGGATCGCTATCATGAAACATGGTCGGATATGGATCGCCCAAGAAGTGATCGGCCGGCAACGGTCACCGCATCAAGAAAGGTTAATATGATTTGGAGGATTATCCACAAAAATCAAAGGATGGCGTTGAGGGAAACGGCAAATGAGCTGGGAATCAGCCGATCAAGTGTGCGATACACAGTGGTTTGAAAACTAAGGTTCAGAAGCTACAAGCTGCAGAAGTGTCAGGCGTTGTCAGAGGAGTGTAAACAAAAAATGATTGAATGTTGCCGAAATCTTCTGCGTCGCGCTGCTGACCGACGGCACCCATTCTTCGTCTTTTCTGATGAAACAATTTTCACAATAGAGGGGGTCATTCAATCACAAAAATGGTAGAATGATTGCTCCACATCTCATAGAAGCCGCTGAACATAGAGGATGATGAGATAGGATCACTTAGTTAACCTCACGGTGTGCGCCTTCGCCATGGGCGAAGGAAAAGTACCACTGTTCTTCGTGGACTCAAGAGCGAGATCAATGTCGCAAAATAATTTTGTTTTATAAAATATCCTTACCAGCTATCTTCTCTCGTGGCTTACTTCCCACTTTGGAGAGAAGCCGTACGTGTTTGCAAATGCAGAGCGCTAGCTCACAAGGCTGTCGAGGAGCGGTGCTAGAACGATCTGACGAATTTCATCGCGGCGAAAGACTGGCCACCGAACTCTCCTGACCTTAACCCTTTAGATTGCGCCATCTGGCCGTTTTGAAGAAAAGGCTTGCTCTACCAGGTACAGTAGTTCGGACTCTCTCAACGCAGATCTCGTGAAGACCTGGGATAAACCAGATAACCAGAGTGTCCACCATCCTCCCCTTATTACTCGCGGCGGACCGTCGATGCATTCTCCAAGCCTTCGATCCTGTATTCGTCGTAAGGGAGCCGGATTGAACAATTTTAGTTTCATTGTCTTTCAAATGCTGTTGCAAATCCGCTAGCAAATTTGGGCAAGATGAGCTTGTCTTTTAGAAATGTTACGAGTCCGTTCCAAGCGGACCATATTTTTTGGTCAACCTGTAGAGTCCAAACAGGTAATGAGACACAATGCGCACATTGACAGATCCCCTTATAAAAAGCGCTCAAAGTCACTCTGGAAACGAGCACGCTAACAATACTAATATGCTAACAAAACATTGAAATGACGGAAGGCAATTGTTTTCCAAAGATGACGGTCTTAAATCACAACATTAGAAACGTTGGAATGGAGGAATCGCTCATCTCTCACTTCATTATTTCAGATCAAAACATAAACATACCTTGAGCTATGTCGACTGCTGCTGCCATGCTGTATAATAAAATAAGGATCGGGATGACTAAATAGACCGTGGGAAGAGAAGCCTTAACATTAGATGATAATGCCGAAAAAATCATTAACATCATTAGAGATAGCGACGACGCCTACAAAGCAGGCCTTCGAGAACCCGTTACTGGGATCCACACTCAAAAGTGCTTCTAAGTATCTCTGTTGTTCATAAATTTGGTCTTTCAAAAGTATAAAGACGAACTGACAGGAGCGAAAACTCATTTCTCATGGTGCACCTTATAGTTATGTCAACAATTTTCATACCTGTACGCATAAATAGACGAGAAAACGCCGCTGCATCACCTTCGTCTTTTGTGAGAGCTGTCCATTTTTGGGTAAGAAATGAAACGACAGAATCACACTTGTTATGCAGAGGAATATTATGAGAACTCCTCCGGCAGCGCCCAATACAACGACACGTTTCATTTTGTGTAATAGAAATATATAAAGACGAGGGGTAGAAAGAGCTGGTTCGGCGCAGGTGTACTCCTTAAAAACGATATATCGACTACAGCAACACAGTCAGAATGCAATTTGTGAGCATGGTCGCCATGATTGTAAATCCAAGAAAAGTATTTGCCCGTCAACTCTCAGCACTGGAGCGGCAACTGACATGACCACTGAGATCGCCTTTTCTGTGGCACGCGAACAAGGCTTTTTCTAATAACTACATAAAACTGATAACGATCAGATCGCTATAAGTTTTTCGTATAAGTATTGCGCTAAGATGCGAAAAGGGATGAACTCGATTGGGTGCTATGTGGGTTGGGGGTGCAGCGTGCTGGTCTGTAATATTGCGTCGATTCTGTGCTGGTTAACATGTTAAGGTGTGAACAATTCTGAAGAGTTTACATGTCAAACATGTCTAAACCGACCGAGTTGATCGTAAACAATGGCAGATATTATATAACAATGATAACGTCGACGTAAAGTTATAGTCGACGTAAAGTTGCGGACCATCATCCTGCCCCCCCCCCCCTCCCGCAACCCACATAGCGCCCTCGATTGTTGCACTTATTGCGATACCAGCCGTTCATCGGCCTACGGCCCCCAAACGTCTGTTCGTCAACTTCGATAAATAAAGAAATAAACAATCCTAGGCTAAGTCACCCTTCGCTCGTTTGAAATTTCGACACTGATCCACTGATTGCACTCCAGTGGTCGAAGAAATTTTTTTTCTCTATGGCTCAAACAACCAGCAGAAAAGTAAAATTTCGTTTCTTATTCTACATACTCGGTGGAGTGTGCAAAGAGGTCAAATTGTTCTGAAAATCTAATGTGTGTTTTCAAATTCTCCATACTCTAACAACAAATTGAGAGGGGGGAACTTTTACTCCAGCTGCAAACACACCTATCCCCCAAACCATATGCTCCCACAATCGCCATCTGCGAGCAAAATAACCTACCCAGACCAAGTTTGAGACAGTCATGAAATTTCAAGCCACTACCAACCGCCCCACCCCCAATCATTTGAAAAATGAATTGACATCCACCCATCTATCCATCCAAGTAAACAACAGTGTTTCGCTTATCCTTATCCTTTCCTTACTCTATAATAAGCGAAACGCAGTTGTTTACTTGGATGGATGGATGTATGGATGTCAATTCATTTTTCAAATGATTGGTGGCGGTGGCGGTTGGTAGTGGTTCTATCACTGCTTATCACTGAAATCATTTTGAAAATTATATTCAACGAATATTCCATGATCGACTGTCGTTGAATCTTGGCATGTCGAATATAGTTGTACGTGATCGATTGAGTGAAGCCGAATAGCCAAGATGGTACAAGTTTATTTGGCTAACGTTTCGGCGAGTCCGCCTTCGTCAGAGCCTGGAAGAGTAAAGAGGAGTTTGTGAGATCATTCGCTCAAGACCAATTTCGAATTTCGCGAAAGACCCTCGAAGCGCTGTGGATCGCCGTGAGAAACCCCACGATCAATAGGAAGGAAGAACGCGTGGAGGTGACACAAGAGCTGGCAGCATTCGCTGACCTGTGCGGGCTTGACCCGAAGGACAGTCGGCCAGAGGCTCGTTAGGGTGGCCACATTACCTTATGTACTGCCGGTAACTTGTGGTTTGCATTGGTGTCCTACTTGCCCAGGTCTGGTTGTGTTTACCCTATCCGCGATTCGTCTTTCTCCCTTGGTGCCTTCTGATTCACCGCTGGAACTTGAAATTGGTCTTGAGCGAATGATCTCACAAACTCCTCTTTACTCTTCCAGGCTCTGACGAAGGCGGACTCGCCGAAACGTTAACCAAATAAACTTGTACCATCTTGGCTATTCGGCTTCACTCAATCGATCACGTACAACTATATTCAATGATATGGCACTTACACTTCATCTACCCTGTAGTGATTGCCAAGGTCAGCCTTATTTTACTTGAAATGAATTGAGCTAAAGTGGGCGGGGCATGAATGAGTGAAAGGCGGATAAGTTAGGGAAGTATGTGAAAACTTGGTGAAGATGCTGAAACTGCGTCAAAACTTGGATCACTGTCGAAATTTGAATCGATCGAAGTGTGGCTTAACTCGGCACGCAGTATGGACTTATTTATTTATTCGTTTATTTATCTATTTATTTATTCAACGAAACAGACGTGTGGCGGCCGATAGGCCGATGAATGGCTGGTTATACGATAAGGATATCATATCCTACACATATCTCTGCAGAGCTTCTCATTGTCATGCTGTTTCAATAATGAACAGAAAGGGCCCTTAGCTGAGGAATTACTGCTCAAACACGTTTATGTTCGCTGGTGTGTTGAAAGGTAACATACCCTGGTGACCCATGATATTGCATCTGCCTGATCTGCTGTGGTATCTATGAGGGCGATGGCAACACATATTATGCAGAACGCCGCTACAGCAACACTCATATAGGCGTGACCTTAAATTGTATCAACAGTACTTACAGCAACAGCGATAATCAGCAGCTTCCTCTGAACCAGATTGTGAACTTACCAAGTTTAGTGAGACTGAGCACATGGGCTTTCGGAACTATTACATTGAGTCGATAGCCGAACAAGTTGAGAATAATAGCAGCTAGACAACCGAGTATCGACGCACAGAAGCAGAAGCCGCCATATGTGGGAATTGAGAAAATCTCCGCCAGCCATGCGGCCGTGTGACCCATCGGAACGGGAAAGAAGAGCACGGGCAATAAGAGAATCGTATAAGCCCAGTCGAATGCTGTAGAAATGGACTGATAGGTAAACAGATACCACTTGTAGATGTCCATCTGTTTTGGAGATTTACGAACAATGCAGTACAAAGCGAGCATATTTATTGGAATAGTAATTATTGACAACGCTCCCATTGCATGAATGTAGATTTGAGGTTTCAAGTCTAACTCACGGCAGTGATTCACCATCACAAGAACACACCATGAAATTCCGCGGAATTAGTGTCAGCGCTGCGTAATTACCGCTTTTTCACCTGCCACAGTACGATCGCAGTTGGGCGTCATTTGTGGGGGCATGATGATCATTGAACACTGCCTGAGATACCATTGAAATTCATTTTTTTTCAAAAGTTCAAACATGGAAGAAGAGAAGTTCACGAACTGCTCTACGAAAAAATAAATGACCGTGGCGAAAATGGTCTTAACAATCTTATGGATCTACTGAGTCTTACGTTAATGAGTTCACTGTCGCAGTTTCACTCCAAATGCTTTTGCCTCGTAGACCTACTATTAACAATGAAAAGGTTAGGTTTGCTTCAAGGCTTCCTAAAGATAAAGGTATGTTTCCGCTTGTAAAAAGTCGAACAAATTTTCAGACCTGCATTTTGATGCGATTCGAAAGTATGCAATACCACAATTTCGAAAAATACCGTTCAGCGCAACAACGATCTGTGCTTTAGCGTAACAAGAGGAACGCATGACTTACTTATTCCTATCATTTTATTCCTTCCTCTGGAATTCTTCCTTGAGTTCCCTATACCAGACACACCTAAGACATCAACCCAGTGATCAGTTCCCTATATCAGACACACCTACGTCTTCTACGCAGTGGTCATCTACCGCATATGTCTTGTTTTCTCGTCTTGTTTTCAGCAGCTCCAAGCAGAGAAATTTTGAACAAGCACTTACTACTAGCTGGAAATGGACAGTACGCCCAATTGAATCTCTTCCCTATTTTTTTCATTTAGGTTGATATCGTAGGTTTTTTGTCCTTCACTTTTTTATGCTTACAATGTATAATTCACCTCGCATCTCAGTATCGAATACAGCTCAGCGGATCCGCATCGTTACCATTCCCTGTTCCTCAGCTCGATAATGTTCACGGTCACGATAGTTGCCGAAGAGCGTGCTGATGCCATACTAGGTGTTATCAGCGCACTCTTTTCCAGAACCTAGTCAACGATGAGGTGATGTGGATCGCGCTAGACGGATCAGCTGTTGTTTCGCTGTTTACAACCGGCTGTTTCTTGCTCCACCATCCTGAAAGTGGAGATGGAAGTTGAAACAATGCACTCGTGCCTAGATGCAGCAACAATTGCTGCTCTTGTTTTTTATATTCAGTAGGATGGCGGTGTAAATTAGTAGGTAAGCAGGCAAAGACATTTCACAACTTGCTTGAGCAAAATATGCAACTCACGGTTTGGCACGAACGATGCGGCAAACTTTCGGTACGGCTCATTGCACAATACAACTGTTATGGATGATATGGTTCCGTGCAGTGCGAGTAAAAACATGCAACAGTTTGCAAACCCTGTAAACCAACTCATTCGCTCACCGAGAACATTTCACTTATGCCGTTCATCGGCCGCCAAACGTCTGTTCTCTAAGTTCGTTGAATAAATAAATGAATCAATCAATCAATGAAGTTAAGTCATCAGTTGAAATGACAACAGTGTTCCAAGTTTTGACACAGTTTCAAAATTTCAACAGAATTTTCATTTACTTCCTAAACTTATCTCACCTTCACTCACTCATACCCCACCGCTTCAGCTCAAATGAAATAAGACCGACCTCGGCAAATAATATAACGTACATGAGGTGTAAGTGCGCTATCGTCGAATGTGATTTCCAAAATTATTTCAGTAATAAGCAGTGATAAAACTACCATCAACCGCCAACACCACCAATTATTTGAAAAATGAATTGACATCCATCCATCCATCCAAATAAACAACTGACGAGGGAAGCTTGTGAGCGATCAGTGACGATTCATAACGAAACCCATATGGGCGTGTAGGGCTTCGCACGAGGAATGCAACGATGTATTCACAAGTTGCTTTCGCCACCTGGCTGATCTGAAAATGGCCGGCAAAGTTTTGCACTGCCGCATGTATAGCCTTATCACCAGCTGGTGTAGCAGGGGTGAGCTTATCCTCAATAGCGGCGAGGTGGCCTAGTCGGTAGTATTGTAGATTCATAATCTGGTGGTCAAGGATCGGTCCCTCCGGTAGCCTTTTGTTTTGCCTTCATATGCTAGATTCCAAATTAGGCTCCTTTTGCAATTCTGGCGCAGTTTCGCGATAGAATCGCGTTTGAGACGAGTACGGCCAACAGAGTACGCACAAGGGACAGTATTTACTAACCCTCATGTATGTTACCCACACCTACCGTAACCAACCGAAATCGATCCCAAATCCAGAAACTAATGTCATATTTGTGATCAGCGCCCCCAATAATCCCCGTAGACAAAGTTTGGGCTGAATCGGTGATTTCGACCCAACCAGCCTTGCTAGTGTCAAGTGAGTAGTTGTATAAAGGTCCACCTGCCAAGAATATTCTTTATTCTATTGCTCCGCTTTTTCCACTTTAAAGAACAGAGACTCAATTTTGGATGAGTTTCTCTTAATATTCATCAAGAAAGATCACTTGGGTAGTTGACAAATCCACAATTCACGAATCTGACATCGACTTTTTCCATTGTGCCTGATGTGCGCTTGCTAGGGTCCGTGGTAACAATGTTGTGAAGTTGGGTCGAAATCACCGATTCAGCCCAAACTTTGTCTACGGAGGTTATTGGTAGCGCTGATCACAAATATGACATTAGTTTTTGGATTTGGGATCGATTTCGGTTGGTTACGGTAGGTGTGGGTAACATACATGAGGGTTAGTAAATACTGTCCCTTGTGCGTACTCTGTTGGCCATACTCGTCTCAAACGCGATTCTATCGCGAAACTGCGCCAGAATTGCAAAAGGAGCCTAATGTGGAATCTAGCATATGAAGGCAAAACAAAAGGCTACCGGAGGGACCGATCCTTGATCACCAGATTATGAATCTACAATACTACCGACTAGGCCACCTCGCCGCTATGGAGGATAAGCTCACCCCTGCTACACCAGCTGGTGATAAGGCTATACATGCGGCAGTGCAAAACTTTGCCGGCCATTTTCAGATCAGCCAGGTGGCGAAAGCAACTTGTGAATACATCGTTGCATTCCTCGTGCGAAGCCCTACACGCCCATATGGGTTTCGTTATGAATCGTCACCGATCGCTCACAAGCTTCCCTTGTGAGTTTCGTTTTTTACATAGTAAGGATGGGCATTGCCGTAGGTTGAATGTGAAGCCGGAACCATTCAGGATCGAGAAAATTTTAGTTGTGGTGCGTTAGACGGAGCTTACAACCTACTTGGCCTTTGGCCAAACATCAAAGAAACCCCACCAAACGGCGAAATGAGGTTGGGAGCGATGTTGTTTCGCACAGTGAAAATTATTTTGAAGGAATTCCGCTGCTAGAAGGAAAACAAGATGCGTTCAAGAATATCTTTCTCGTACTCATGATTTTCATGGTGAAGCGAAGTAAGCTGATCTGCACTGATCTGTAGCGCTGAAGACTCTGGTGATAACTCTTATGTCGCGACAGGTAACGTCGTTTTCCTTAAACCTTCTTCGATTGAATATCCTTGTAGGTGAAAAGAATAGCTCTACTAACTATGTAGGTGAGCGACAGGGGATCGCTCAAAAAACGTTATAAATCGTTTACATCTGCCTGAAGTGCTCGGACATGTGGATGAAATTTTCACTTGTACTTCTTGCTGCCAAAGACGTTATATTCATATGCACTCATGAACAACGAGTAGATGCAATGAATTACTTACGATAGCAATAAATCCCAATGTTTTGCAACAAATCATACCTTGACCAATGTCGACTGCTGCTCCAATACTGTATATGATGAGAAGAACTGGAATAGTCAAACCAACAGTTGGAATGGACGCCTTAATAGTGAATAATATATCAGGTCTAGGAAGAGAACCCAGCTCACAAAAAAGCTTACGAACTTCCTAAACATATCAGTGGTAACTGTTAAGTGAACTATTTTTGAGGTCTTTCCTAATGAAGGTGACCAAACGGCTCGCAATTCTTCGCAATTTTCTATTTTTGTTCTAGAGAAAATGCTGGCAATCTAGTCCCAAATCAAATATCAAACCATCTACACACGACTAGACAGTCTCAGTTTTTTTTATTCTCAGGTTTTGGATGTGGACATAACTAATTGTAAGTCCGTCAGTGACATGCATACTCAATACAATTACCATACCTGAACGCACAAGTAGATTAGAAAACGCCGTTGCATCATCTTCGTCTTTTGTGAAAGCTGTCCGTTTTTGGGAATAAAGTGAAATGATAGTATCACACACCCTATACAGAGCGCAGTGATCACGATTCCCATTGCAGCGGCTACTATTACGACACGTCTCAATTTGTGCAGTAAAAACACATAAAGGCGAGGCATAGAAAGCGCTGGTTCAGCGCAAGAATACTCCTTAAGAATTAATCAATGACCTGGTGAACAACGACCACGAAGAGCAACGCACCTCTGTGACCCATAATTTTGCCTCTGTCTGGTCTGCGGCAGTATCTACCAGTGCGACAACTGCTGTCAAAAGAGAGAACGTCACCATACCAACACTCAAATACACGTGACCTTAAGTGAAGCACCGGCAGTAATACTGGAAAATAATGTTACAATTTAGGTATACTAGACAATCGTAACTCTAACTGCCATATTAAACCCAATTGAATTCGGTTACTTGACAGGTTTGACCAATTTGCTTACGAGCTAACACTCGAGAAAGAAAACCACTGTGAGTGCCAGCAGGGTGACTTGAGCGGAATCTTCTGATTACTGCTTACGTATCGCTTGCAATTTAGACTTCGCTTTCACTTTTCGTATGGACATCTTGCAAACTTCAAGAGACCCCAGTCATTCGGACTCAAATGGAATGCGTACTAAACCTAACGTTAAGTTCCTCGACATGATTGTAAGAATCAAAACTCATCCTTCACGCTAAATTTCATCTTCTATGTGGCCCTCTACATAAAGGATTGGCCAGTAGTCACCACACATCTTCAAATTTCACATTCTACAATTTCTAACTCAATAGCAAAAAGCCTCTAGCTTGCTTTCCCCGAAACAATCTTTGGGATACAAAGCTGGATAATCGAGAACCAATGTCTCAATGAAACTTGATACACTAATATCGATATAGGGAATTTAGAATTATGAACAGAATTGTTCACATTACTTTTTGACATCACAGGCTCCGAACTACTACACATTTTATAGAGTGCATCACAGATCCGTAACTCGTTGGACACTTACCAAGTTTACTGAGGCTGAAGATGTGGATTTTAGGTACTATCACATTAAGCCGGTAGCTGAACAAAGTAAGAATACATGCGGATAGACAAGCGATTAGCGAAATGACCATGCAGAAGCCTGCATACGTGGAAAGCGAGAAGATCTTCGCGAGCCATGCGAATGTACAGCCCATTGGAACAGGAAAGAAGACGACAGGTAGTAAGAAAATCGAGTAAAGGCTGTCGAAGACGGTGGAAACAAACTGATAGGTGAACAGATACCACTTGTAGACGTCCATTTGTTTAGGAGATTTCATCACAATGCAGTATAGAGCCAGCATGTTCGTTGGAATAGTAATTACGGACAATGCTTCCATCGCGGTGATATAGATTTGTGGTTTCAAATCTAACTCCTTGCAGTAGTTCGCCATCGCCAAAACGTCCACGTAGTTGAAATTCTTTGAAGCTTTAACCACGGCGTAGTAATTAATATGAATTTCACCTGCGTCAGCAGTTCGCGAGTTCTACCCACATGACTTCAATGACCATAACTGAGCTCAGATTAAGCTAAGAGCAGAACCCGTGCACCAATCTTCAGAAGACAGGAATAAAAAGAAACCGAGGCAAAACTGATCCCGAACCCAAGTGGCAACGAATAGCGATATTATGTAAATAGTAGTACGTTATAGAATGATTGAAGCCAAATCGCCAAGATCTTACAAGTTCATTTTTTTTTTCTGACGTTTCGGTGAGGTCTTCAGGATATGTATTACGTGTGTTGTAGCAAACGAACAGTCCATCTAAGGAGACTGAATACGTGAAGTTTAGCAAACGATTTCCTATTCCCGCTAAATTAGGGACTTTCAAACGGACTTTAGGGAAATATCAGTAGATAAATAGTTCTCTTTTAGTGTTTTGCTGATTCCATTTTACCTTTCCTTCCTGTGCGACAAAGCTAGTATGACATTATGCTGCCGCTTACTGTATTTCACAGTTTGAACTGTTTTATCATTAACCAGCGACTCCGTGTTGTTTATTTTTTGTCTCTGTGTGAATCTCTGTCTGAGCTCTTTGGATGTCTTATTCTTTGGTGCCATGTTGATACTGTCACATTGATCGCCTTTCATGTGATTATACCGCATGTCTCGATAAATAAATGAATAAGCCTTAGGAGGCTAAGCGGACGCTCGCTTTTCGAAATCTACTATTGAAATACAAAAACCTCACCTACGCTCGAGAGACATGTAAATCGCGTTGAGTAACGAAACGTGGCTGAGTAGTATATGATGATTTCGTTAGCACGAGTTGATACAAAGCGTCCGATTAAGCTACCAATATTGGTTAAAAATCCTTATATGTAAGTTTCTTATGCCAGTGAATGAGAGCTCCTGTCCTCTCCTGCTCGAGCTGAAGGAACATTCGGAACGTAGAAAAATATTCATAAGATATAGCAACATCAAACACACATTCTCACATTGCAAGTTCAAAAAAGGCATGTTCCGAACCACATGTGAAGAATGTGGCATTGATTCACGAACGACCGCTATACACACCGAAACAGTTCATTTTGTCATGGTAACCAGAGCCGTTAGCAGTGATAAAAGGAATATGATATAGCAGGCTGTGATTGCGGTGTTCGATTACATTAGCTGGACCTGCTGTTTCCAGAGTGTTCCTTGTTGTTCCACCATTCTAAAAAGTGGAAGTAACAGAGTTTGGTGCGAGCTATACGAAAGGGTATGAACATTTGATATTATCTCAAATGAGGGTGGTCTAGACAAAATTTCGTATCGTCGGTATACTCAAAATTGTCGATCAAATTATATGTAGAGGCAAAGTATAACTCACGCCTTGGCAGGAATGACAGTGAAAATGTTCTGTATGGTTCATTGCATAGTAGAACTGTGATTGATGTGATCGTTCCATGAAGTCCTAGTATGAACATTTGAAAATTCGCAAATCCTAGAAATTAGATTATTTATTGAAGCGCTGACAATGAGAGCCATTACATTACCCTACGTGACCGCCAGCTACCGGGCTACCTTTTGATGAGAAAGTCATCTTGAAGATTTATGCCGTTATAGCTAGTGCGAGAAGAGATTATGTAAATTATATTTTCTCGCACTAGCTATTAGCAGTAGCTAGTTTGTGAGCTATTTTGGCCTTCTAAGTGGTACGACTCCAGCCACCGATAGCGCGTGAGGGCGTTTTCTATCTACCTAATCAGACGACTATTTGTTGCAAGCAAGTAAAGACAAATTCGTCCAGGTTCCAGTGTTTCACAGCTGAACAAACCTTGACCAATGTCGACCGCAGCTGCCATGCTGTATATTATCAGAAGAATTGGAATAGTCAAACCGACTGTTGGTACAGAAGCCTGAACTTTAATGTATAAGAAAGCATTAGTTCCATTCTGTGATCAAAAACTTGGTGCTAGCAGCTTTTCGAATTTCTTTCAAAAACCGAGAGTAGCACAATTGCGAGTGAAGATCACACAGCAATTAAATAGCTACTTTTTCTATTAACTCGTAATTAAAACGCTGTCAAGTTACATACAGTGCCAGATGTGCCTCGACGATGAAATGGCGTCAGCGGCTCTTTCTTACGCAGAGACCGCCGTTTTTCTATATTTTCATGAAGTTTGAAAGAAGAATATGGTTGGTTTTTAGTTTTTGTTTGCAAAAACAAAAACAAACAAAACAAACGAAAAGAAACAAAGAAACAAAACGAGTATGTTCTCAAACTCGTCATGTCGAGCTTTATCTTTTTCAAATCCAATTTTTTCCACATTTTTGGAACCGGTTATCAAGCGATTTTTTGACACCTCGATTTTCAGTTCATTGCCCCTTCGATTCCTCGTCTGGTGACTCATCGCTCTACGAGGCTCCGCCTTCGGCCGGGCTACCACGCGGGGACATTGGGTCACGCTGCGCAGATGAATAGACGTGGGCTCTGTCCGGATCACCACGCGTAAACTCTAAAAACAGCGTCTTTCAGCGCATAGAAGCGCCGCTGCCGCTGTTCTATCGTTGCGGTACTGTAGCTATTTCTCACTTCGTAAACCACGTTAACCCCAGGAAATGTCAGCAACCATCTGAAGGCATGGAAGGACCAGAACAGAAAGTAGTACTCGTTGGTGGTGAACGCGTGCAGTAGGGGGCAGTAAAGCATGATCTGTGGAAAAGAAAGCTTGTTTCTGATCCTTTAAGCATTCACCTTTCGGTGGTTTTCCACTGATTCCGAATCATCCAGTTGAACTTATGCCTCGGAGCGCTATATCGTTCACTATTGGCGGATTTCTCGTAGTAGTTGCGTATTCTACATTTACGCCGATAAGCGTGCGGTGTGGCACACTTTTTTATAGTTCCCGGCTGCCTACTATTTGTTTCCCGCTTTGTGTATTATTTAGTTCTAAGTAACCCTCCGCATTCTTTATAGCGCTTGAACTGAGAGTGGATCCTCTCTACTTCCCCCTTACATTATTTATTTATCCCTTCTTCCATTTTGTTCAGATTTAGGTTTGTGGTACTGGTTTCATAGTAATATCTTGATTTATCTCTGGTCATACGATTTACCGTTCTCCATCCAAAATTCCTTTGTTAGCTTAAATTATTTTCCTATAACGTCTTCTCCTTTGCATACGAGGCTCAGAGAAGACTTCATATTTCCTTTCGTCTGCTCGTCCAAGGTTTGGGTCGACACGAGCCTACGTACTCGTTTTCATTTGATTTGCTTCTTCGGTAGAAACATGAACGCGCATAAATCCGCTTTCAAATCACTCCGGAAAGTATTGTCGACTTGCATAGGCATAAGGCTTCATTACCTCACCTGTATGCACAAATAAACAAGAAAGCTGTTAAGAAATATTCCAATCAAGTAATTCCCCCATATGCTGAGCGACTACAACAATTTTCACTCCCTACATTGCAAATGAGGCGACTAGTTGCTGACCTAGTTTTCTGTCTACGCATTCTTCGGGGCACGTTGAAACTTAAACCTAGCAAGTTCTGGGTGTTTATGCCCTCTTCTCGTAGAACTGGTGGCTTCAATCTACACTACCCCAGGATTGCCCGAAAGAGACATTCTCTCGTGTTTAACAATATCTTTAACCGTTTCACTAGGTGGCTCGACTTACTCCCAAAAGAGTTAATAATATCAGATAATTTCACTACCCTGAGGCGAAACTTGCTAAAACTCAATCTCGTTCAGATTCTTGGTCTAACTCACAACGCTTTACTTGGCTAGCCTACTAGCCCCGTGGAGTGTGTGCGTTAACTATCACGACCAATATACTTACATTCCCTAATATTCTTTTGCCAGGTAATTCGAGCTGAACCTGATTGGTGATGAATCACCACGGAGGACGGAAACTAGGTGATCAACTACTGAGTTCGCGGCCTGATCCGAGTTTATACTTCACTCGTTGGAGATGATTTTGTACTATGTGCTGAGTATGCTTCGGTTTTGTTGTTTGTTATTATTTTTGATTCCTTTTTTCTTTTTAAGTGATCTGGAACCCCTTTTCTTTCGGGATAGTTTCATTAATTGTAGTGAATTCTTTGTTCGTTCTAAGTTGGATAACGTGTTTTTGCGTACTAGCTACTATTGTTGTTTGTTGTCCTGTTCGGGAAATGTCATTGTTGGAGGTGGGTCTCAGAATCATTACGACACTGTTGCCGATCTTATGGGCTTTACACACTCCAGGTTATTAATACACATCGAGTAGTGTCTTAGTTTTTTCTTTTATATTTACTGTTTAAATTACGTATTGTTCAGTACGCTTAATTCTTACCAGATTATATTCACATCGGAGTCCACAGGCCTTCTCCCTAATGCACTAACTCGCCCTTTGACACCATTGGCTCATGTTCGTCTTGATCGATGCTGGGCGTATTTCTTACCCACGGTAACTGCAGGGTTCACAGGCTTCATGTCATTTCAGTACAGTCCGCTTAGATTGCTAGTCTGCCCCTTCGATGTTTAGCCCACTCAGGACCCTCCAGGGCATGAAGCTTCGTTGTTCTCTACCGTGGTAGTTGCTATTGGGATAGGCTGTGTAACGTTCTACTTCGGCCAATCTTCTATTACTCGCTTGCAGTTATATTTTTTTTCCTTTTTTCTTCTTTAGTTACTCTTTATTTGACTCTTATCTAGTGTTAATTTTCAAAGTGAATGTCAAGCCCTACACTGCTCTAATAGTATCAACTGAACTACAGTGTCGTCAGTGATTATGAGGACCTATCGCTTTCCACCAATTCACTTTAAACCTCACTTAATGGCACGCCTGATGGCGTATTCAATAAATAAACAATAAAAGCGCCTCTGCATCAGCTTCGTCTTAAGCGAGAGCAATCCGTTCTTCGGTAGGAAATAGAACGACAGCGCCACACATGCCACTGAGAGACAAGTAATGAGAATTCCCCCACCAGCGGCGAACACAACAACGCGTTTCATATTTTTCAGTACGAATATATAAAGACGAGGTATAGATAAAGCTGGCTCTGCGCAGGAATAGTTCTGCAAATGTATTTATTCGTGAACGGAAACAAAACAGGTATAGTGACTATAAGTCCTTCCGCTACGCAAGCTCTAGCCACAGTAGAAACGATTTTCTTTTCGGAACTACAGTACGGTTGACAATATCTGTCCCAAGAAGCGTTCAGGACGCTATGGAATTTTCGCAGCATTACTTAATTTTGAAATGTAAATAATCGAACGGGCAACGTACCTCTGCAGCCCATAATTTCGCCTCTGCTTGGTTAACTGAAGTTCCAATTAGAGCAACTGCTACGCATATAAGGCAGAATGTTGCTACGCCAACGCTCAAATACATATGACCTTAAACGACCTTGAATTTTTCTATATGTATTTGTTGGCGTTACTCAAACGATAATTTCTTGATAAGTTTTTTTGATAAACGTCGATGTACGATTTAGTTTGACTTGTTCTAGCCAGCCAAGATGATACAGATTTATTCGGCAAATCGCCTTCGTCGGAGACTTGAAGTCAAGGAACGTGTAAGGTTATCCCACCAGAGACTATTTCAAACTACAAGTTTACCTCAATGCACGGCTTGAATAAGAATGAGAAAAACCACTCAACCGAGGTAAGTAGGTTTAACTAGAAGTCAGAACATCGATGACCC
The DNA here is from genome assembly GCA_030553155.1 of Nippostrongylus brasiliensis. Classification (NCBI taxonomy): domain Eukaryota; kingdom Metazoa; phylum Nematoda; class Chromadorea; order Rhabditida; family Heligmosomidae; genus Nippostrongylus; species Nippostrongylus brasiliensis. The sequence goes on from CP130733.1 coordinate 11,222,542, forward strand.
AGAAGACGGTCTCCTTAGTCATCGACCATCGACCACTCACATGGCCTGAGAGCAAGCTGTTCTCCTAACCTCTGGGTAAGCCTGCTTATCTCAGCCGAATGGCTTTGCACGTTTCTGGCTTTCCAGGCTCCGACGAAGGAAAGTAGGCCGAAACGTCAGCCGAATAAAGCTAGTATCGAGGTAGGTAGTCTGCTTACCTCAGCTAAATGGCTTCGAAAAAGTCTTTCGTTGGGCAATCTTGCACAGTTCTGTTTTTCCGGCGAAGGTGAGTAGGCCGAAATGTCAGCCGAATTAACATAATCTTGACTAGTTAGAACAAGTCTAACTGAAACCGTATAGTCACGATGCGAAGATTAATAGAGTCGGACGTGGAAGATGTCTATGTACGATTTTAAAGACAAGAAGTGTTTCTTGAAGTGGAGAAAATTGAAAGTAGAGTCGTTCATGAGACTCGCTTTAAATGAAGACTATCATATCATAATCATAAAGTTTAGAGCGATAAAAAGAAAACAATATGTCCCGCGACAGTGTGAACCATACTTTTGTAACCTACTGCACTGGATAGATCATGTTCTGTCGGATGTTAGATCGAGCGCAAGCTCGAAAAAGATTGGAAACTTAGAAATGCAAGAGACTAAGGAATAAATTAGAGACAAAGCCAACACTTGCTCACACTCATCTCGTTTTCGATTTTTTCTAACCGAAAATGAGATACACATGTGTTTTGTTCGGGATATTCAAAGCCGTTCCACCTAACAACCTTGGAAGTGAAAAAATGAAAGGAATAATCAACCCCTGCGTACATACATATGTACATATTAGCTTCCCGCTGTTGTCTATCATTCGGTGTAGACTTACCAAGTTTACTGAGGCTGAGTACATGGGCTTTCGGAAGCACTACATTGAGTCGATAAGTAAACAGATTGAGAATTATTGCAGATAAGCAACCAAGTATCGCAGCAGATACACAGAAGCCACCGAATGCAGAAATTGAGAGGGCATCCGAAAGTCGCGAAGCTGTGTAGCCCATTGGAACGGGAAAGAAAAGCACAGGTAGAAAGAACAATGTGTAGGCCACGTCGAATACTGTAGAAAACAGCTGACAGGAGAAGAGATACCACTTGTAGACGTCCATTTGCTGAGGCGATCTCATTAAAATACAGTATAGAGCGAGTAAGTTTATTGGAATACTTATAATAGACAACACTTCCATAGCAGTAATATAGTATTGAGGCTTCAAGTCTAGCTCACGGCAGTGATTCATCATCGCTGGAATGTTTGCTCAGTGAAATCCCGTCCAAGTAGTGATCACAGAGGCGCAATTACAGCTCCCATCACCTGCCTTACTATGTGATTACGAGTCCATCACCGAACATCGCCTACATAACGTTCTCAAAGCCAAACTCAGAGACATTTGTCTAAACAAAATAACGCGCGAAACAGTGACAGAAAATAAGTGAGCAAATTGGTATCGAGCAAAAACACAAGAGGAAATGAATTCTGGTGGGGACAGACTTTACCACTATGACTGCTTCTCTCATCGGTAGCAGTATGGTGGAACGCAAAAAGGGCCAGTTCCATCCGCACGATTCGACGACTGACCACCGCTTATGATCAGTGGAGTTTAAGATTTTACATGAATCGTGCAATTTGGTAGTAAACTATTATACTATTACAACTTTTGTGTATCACGTGGCTACAAGACATTTTGCATGCCAGAAATTCATACTATCTCTACGTTTGGGTGGCTCAGTATTTTTGAAGAATTCCTGACGGTCTCAGCACAATTGATTGCACAGTTTGCCGAAAGGTTCACAGATGCTGCTGTACTATAATCATCTATATCACATGTCATCATCGATCCATCGATTTGCTCGAGCGGGCGCCAGTAACGTCTACATTCGTCCCTATCGTGTGCTATAGTAGACCAGTGGATCCTGCTAGCTCGAGGAATACGAAGAGCATCGAATCGATCGTTCAGGGATTCGACCAAAATGTCCGACCGAGAGGAATATAATTACAGAACAAATCAAATGACTCACTGCGCGTCATGTTAGGCGGAATTGGTGCCACTGCGCGTCATGTTAGGCGCCATTGGTGCAATCACTCCCCATTAACTGCCTGACCGGCAACGGACTGGGAGCGGCCCGTCATAAGGGATCCGAGAGAGTTTCCCAGGCGGTGCAGATGGGTAAGTGGCAGTGATGGCTGTTATCGTAGGATAGTTCAGGGTTCGGATCCTTTCGCAGTCAATAGCTTTGCAATGCTTAGGATGACTCACCCACCCCGGAACTCCCCCGGTCTCGGTCACTCCTCTCTGTGCACACTATTTCGTCGCCAATGGAATACGTTTAGCGCGCGCTAGTTGAGTGGGGCGCGGAATGTGCGCTCCAGTGACAATACGCGCACCAATTACGCCTATGCTGGCGGTGAGCAATTTGATTTGTTCTGTAATTATAGTCGTGTGTCCGACCGCGCAAAGTGGGCGTCCCGATGTTCTGAACGCGCATCAAGCCGCTCGTTTATCCTACCCAGCCCTAGACTCTCGCCGTTGATCATGTTCACTTCCCGAGCCAAGTACACATATGTAGCTGGAGTACTTAGAGAAATTCTTTCCGTTGAGCGAAGATGGGACATCAGAAACGTATCCACTCCACATGAGCATTGCCTTCATCAAGCCGATCCTCCCATACGCGCGAACGAAGTGGGCCAGCATGCGTCCTGCCTGGGGATAGATGGTGTTATGAGTGCGATATCATCCGCAAAAGGATGATGATGTAGGGCCGTTGACCTTCATTCCCATTTCGTACCATACTGCAAAGTACCGGCAATATGGAAAGATGTTCGCATGATGTTCCTGTGAGAGATGAACAGCTTCTGCGATATGGTATCACCTTTGCGTACACCCCTCTTCACGTTGATGCGAACGTTGTTGTAGAATGGTGTAATCACGGTCGTGAATCCTTTGTAGAGCTTACTGACAATGAGGATCTTCACGTACCGAGTGAAGACGCCTTGTTCGCACAGAGCCTCAGTCACCGCTTCCGTTTCGACAGAGTCAAAGATCTTCTTAAGATCGATGAATGTGAGGTATAACGGCGTATTGTACAATCGGGACACCTCAATGAGCCTGATCGCGGTTTGGAAAAGACATGCTCTGAACCACAGGTAAAGAAAATGATCTTTTATTCGCTGAGTAAACGAACGCTATGTATACTTATCAAAGCACTTAACTTTGTCATGGTAGTCAGAGGTCGTGAGCAGTGACAAAGGGCATATGATACTCCAGGTTGTGGTGGAGGCGTTCCATTACCTTGGACCTGTTGTTTACAAATTATTTCTTGTTGTTCCACCACCCTGAAAAGTGGAAGTAGCAGCAAATTTGGTGGGAACTGAATCAAGAATATGAGCATTTGATGCTCTCTCAAGAAAGGATGGTCTAGCCAAAATTTCGTACCGTCGGTATAATCAAAATTGTCGATCAAATTATATGTAGACACAAAGTATAACTCACGTCTTGTCAGGAATGATAGTGCGAACGTTCTGTACGGTTCATTGCATACTAGAACTGTGATTGATGTGATCATTCCATGCAGTCCTAGTATGAACATTTGAAGATTCGCAAATCCTAGAATCCAAATCATTCACTGAAGCGATGAGAATGAAGGTCATCATTTTGCACTACGCGACCGTTAGCTATCGGGTTTGCCAAAGCTGCTCAGGTCCTCCAACTTAGAATCCTTTCCAGTTTTTCTGCATCATTTAAGTTCGCATTCTCACGAATCAAAGTTTCCTCAAAGATGCTGTGGAAACACACTGAATGTACTTGAAAGTTCGATTTCTGATACTGTCTACCTTTTTAGGAGACTGTCATCTTGGAGATTTATGCCGTCGTTAAGAATACCTATTAATATGTTCTCGCAGATTAATAGAATAATTAATTAGCAAAGGAGAAACTCGTCCAGCTTCCAGTATTTCACAGCTGAACATACCTTGACCTATGTCGACCGCTGCTACCATGCTGTATAATATCAGAAGAATTGGAATAGTTAAACCAATAGTTGGTACAGATGCCTTAATATCAATGTTTGGAAAACATTAGTTTCACGTTATGATTAAAGGACTGATACTACCACCCTTCCGAATTTCTCTCGAAAACCAAGACTACCACATTAGCGTGTGAAGGTGATATAACAATTAAATGGCCACTTTTCTTGTTAGTTCATCATCAAAACGTTATCAAGCTACGTAGCTATATCTCTCTTTGTGAACCACGTCAGCCCCAGAAAATGACGTCAGCCATTTCTTCGCACAGAAGGACCAGAACTCGGGTCAACTAGTACTCGTTGGTGAACGCGTGCAGCGGCAATAAAGTATCACCTTCAAAGAAGAATGCCTGTCTCTTGTCCTTCATGCATTTACCTTTATGTGGTTCTCTACTGTTAGGTTGTAAGCCCGCCGACTGAACATCTCTCAAATTTCAATTTTTCAAATTTATTTTCTTGAAAGAGGTAGTTAGATTATATATGGAACATTGTTGTACCACTATATGTCACCTTTCTGCTCTTTATGAATGTACATTATGTGCGTGTAAGCGTGCCGGTATACTTACGCAAACCTTCTGAACTTCCGTTTCGAGATGGCCTCACTTGTTGAATTTTTTTCATCCGTGCGATTATAAAGCAGCGAAATCAAATGATTTCTGCAGAAGCGATGTCTGGAGTTTACAATGAATTACTTACTTGGCGGATCTCAACCCATTCAAATCAGCGCTGGGTGTCCATGGTGGAGCGGCTCATTCTCAAGCTCATCGTATTATACAGGGTGTGCCACAATTATAGCAACCAACTTTCGAAAACTGATAGTCCAGCTCCACGGTATTTTTACGTCATATTAGTTATATTTTGTTAACTCACGAACATTATCGATTGTTCTGATCAAGACTCGCTTGATTTCAATGAACCGTATAACGTGTTATAATGGTTGCTCCTTCTCCGAAAGGAGGCGCCATCATAATGTTGCACCATGCCGGCATGGCAGTGGTGAAAATCGCGAAGCGATTAAATGTGAATAGATCTGTTGTCTGGAGGACCATCAAAAGATTCGAGGAGCTTGACACTATGGCGGACCGACCAAGAAGTGGGCATCCGGTAACCGCAAGAACCGACAGCAACCGGAGAAAGATGCGTGCAGCTATCCGCAGAAATCCAAGAGTGTTGATCCGGAAATTAGCAAAAACTGCCAATATTGCAACGATGTCAGCCTGAAGACTAGTCAGGAAAGACCTAAACCTTAGGTACTACCGATGTCAGAAAGCGCACACTCTCACTCCTGCAATGATGCAGATACGAGTTGAGAGATGCAAGCGACTTCTCCGACGCTTCTCTGCCGCACGCCACCTCAACATCGTCTTCAGTGATGAAAAACTCTTCACCATCGAGCAATCACTGAATCGCCAGAATAACAGGATAATTGCCTCAAGTATTAAAGAGGCTAATTCTAGAGGTCGTATCGTCGGCCGTACAAGTAATCCTGCACATGTGATGGTTTTGGCATCCATCACCTCGGATGGCAAAAGTCCTCTCGTTTTCGTCCCCCAGAATGTCAAATTGAATGCCAAAATCTACAAAGAGGACATCCTGGAAAAGGTGGTACTTCCTTGGGCTCGAAACCACTTTGGATCCCGCCAATGGACATTCCAACAGGACGGAGCACCAGCTCATCGTGCAAATGTCGTTCAGCAGTGGTGCAGAACCCAGATCCCAGACATCATTGCCTCTACCGAATGGCCTCCGTATAGCCCCGACCTTAACCCCCTTGACTATTCCATCTGGTCGGTGTTGGAGTCCAAGGCATGTTCTACTGCTCTAGTTGTGAAGAATTTCATCTCATGTGCTCTGTTGGTTGGTGAAATAATAAAAGATATGTCCGTTGCTATAATTGCGGTACACCTTGTAGTATTCTTTGACTCCATGGGATCAATCTGTTCTGGAAGAATATACGGAACATCCTAATCCGTTACAGTGCAAAATTTCGGCTCTGGACACTGCAGGAAAACACATTAGGCGAAGCTCATTGAGCTGAAGTGGTTGCTGCCCGACGGTTAAGGGTTCACGATTTGTTCGAATTCTAACAAAATCAAATGGTTGATGTATATTCAGAAGAGCTTACTGAAATGTTATCAAAACAGGAATGTGTAAGTTTCCACAGAAGTTTGTCTATTCCTTGAAAAAATCCAGTATCCAGTCGGAAGGCTCACAACCTAATATAATACTTCCTGCCCGCCCCGTTGAACTTAGTGGAAACAAACACGCACTCATCCGCACATTTTCAAAATCATTAATATGCGGGAAAGTATTGTTGACTCGCAGGCATAAAGCATCATTACGTTACCTGTATGCACAAATAAACGAGGAAACGCCTTTGCATCAGCTTCGTCTTTGGAGAAAGCAATCCGTTGTTCGCTAGGAAATAGAACGACAGCGCCACACATGCCACTGAGAGACAAGTAAAGAGAATATCCCCGCCAACGGCGAACACAACAACACGTTTCATGTTTGTCAGCTCGAATATATAAAGACGAGGTATAGAGAAAGCTGGTTCTGCACAGGAATACTTCTGGAAATGTATTATAATAATTCATCAACGGTGACAAAACAGTGATCGTGACCACGAGTACATAAGCACACTTCCTCCACTACAAAAGCTCTAACCACAGTAGAATGAATTTTCCTTCGAGAAGTACAGCACCGCTCGCAACATCTGTCCTAAGAAGCGCTTAGAACGCTTTAAAAATATTGCAATACTGCCACCTCCAGCGACGACCGCTGTACTGAACTGTGTAAGGCCACTACACCACTCTATTGCTTTGTGGAAAATTATTTCGCAGTACTACTCATTTTTGAGAGCTGAATGTTCGAAACAGCACCGTACCTCTGCAGCCCATAATTTCGCCTCGGTTTGATCTGCTGAAGTGCCAATTAGTGCGACTGCTACGCATATAAGGCAGAACGTTGCTACGCCAACGCTCAAATATATGTGACCTTAAACGTTTCTATCAGTCCTTGTGAGTATTCCTCAGAAAATGGTTATTTGATAATATTTTCTTGAATGTCGATGTACGGTTTTTTAGTTTGACTTAGCCTAGTTAGCCAAATGGTGCAGATTTATTCGGCTGACGTTTCGGCCTAATCGCCTTTGTCGGAGTCTGAAAAGCCAGAAACGTATGAGATTGTCCCACCAAAGACTATTTCGAACTACAAGTTCACCTCTGTGCATTGATGTAGTAACCTGTCACCTGCCAACTGTCGTCCCGTTGATTATCGATTTATTCGAGCGGGTTTCAGTGACGTTTCCATTCGTCTCTGGCGCGTGCCATGGTAGACCAGTGCGTCCTGCTCGCTCGAGGAACACGAAGAGCATCGAGTCGATTTGACGAAGAAGTCGACAGGTAGACGACACGGTGTTCTTCTGACGTCCCGTGGAATCCAGTCAGTAACGGTTCTCGTCCAATGGTCGTCACGGAATCGCATTACGTGTCCGCCATACCTGATCTTCGACAACTTGGACCATGCGATTGCGTCTCAGACCTTCGAATGTCGACGTAGCTCGGGGCTCCGTATTCCGTCTCTCGCCTGTATGAAGCGAGCCACTCGGATCATCCTTCTCTTTATACTTCGTTGTACTTGATCTTCCTGGCTTGTATCATCAGGTCTTCGATCATCAGGTCTTAGACGCATCTGTCACAAGACTTCTGAATCTTGTGACGCTCTCTGGTAGATTGAGATAATGCGTGGTTCCAATGTTGAAATTAAACAGCATGAAAGCAAGGAATGCAATGTCATGACTGCTCATAAGCTCTGCCACTGAATTGTTCGTTGCACAATTGGTGCATCGCCACGGCAAATGCATGCGATGCAAGCTTTCGTACGTGCATATCGTCATCCCAGTTCTTCTTATTTTTGGTAGCCTGTATAAGCCCTGAAATCTAGCAGCCTTTCCGTACTCGTCCTTCCCAACGCTGCCGTATTGGGGGCTTTTTTGGGGTCAGGGGAATGGAACTCTTTATTGTCACTGTTTTCGGTGTGTGTGGGGCGTACGGTAGCTTGCCAGGCTCTGCCGTACGGGCTGGATACGGGGCTAGCTAGTCATCCTATCCCGTTGGAGCTAAGAGGTTATTTACTAGAGGCGACCCTGACTTGCCTCTCTTATGCTTTCGCGTTTACCGAATGCGAGTTTTTAGGCCACACAAATAACCTCCGTGAGGAGATGTCACCGTCTGGCACAGTAGAATAAGCTTGCTCGACACTGATTCCGCCTGCGCCTCACGGCAAATCTGAAGTGGCCTTTGGTCTGCGATTAATCTCCTATCCGCCACCTGGTGCTGCGCCACGTAGCCTCGCCGTCAACCGGCTGGGTATCCTCCTTGAAATAGAACCATCAAAGAAGGAGATCTGTCCTGCTTCTCCCTTTACTGTGAATGGGGAAAATGGGAAAAACCATCTAACCGAGGTATGTAGTCAGAAGCTAGGAGTCAGGAACTGTTCTCCAGACTCCTGGGTGAGCCTGCTTACCTCAGCTGAATGGCTTTGAAAAAGTCTTTCGTTGGACAATCATGCACAGTTCTGGTTTTCCGGAGAAGGCGAGTAGGCCGAAATGTCAGCCGAGTAAACACCATCATGGCTAGTTTGGACAAGTCGTACTGATATCGAAAAGTCACGACGTCAAGATTATATTGGGTAGTCGGGCGTAGAAGAAGTCTATGCACGATTTTAAAATCAAAAGATGTCTCATGTAGCGCAGAAAATTTAAAGTGGAGCCGTACATGAGTCTCTTTTTAACGAAAACTAATGAAATCTTAAGTTTGAGTGCGATAAAAAGACTATTATGCATGTGTTCCCGCGGCAGTGATTTTTGTAACGTAATAACACGCTGGGTAGATCGTGTTTTTATGGCGCTAGATAGAGCTCAAGCTCAGAGGTACCTGATATGTTTTTTTCGATATGTCGTTCGAAATACATTGGGAACCTAGAATTACAAAAAACTTAGAAATGAAGGAGAGGAAAAGCCAACATTCGCTCACATTCATCTCGGTTTCAATTTTTTGTTCAGGATGTTCGGAACGGTTACTTCTACCAACCGGGTGAAAGTGGAAATTAAGAGAATGGCCAGCCACAATGTAGATATTAGCTGGCCGCTGTTATCTATCATTAATTGTAGACTTACCAAGTTTACTGAGGCTGAGTACATGGGCTTGTGGAAGCACTACATTGAGTCGATAAGTAAACAAGTTGAAAATCATTGCAGATAAACAACCAAGTATTGCAGCAGACACACAGAAGCCACCGAATGCAGAAATTGAGAGGGCATCCGAGAGCCGCGAAGCTGTGTAGCCCATTGGAACGGGAAAGAAAAGCACCGGTAGAAAGAACATTGTATAGGCCACGTCGAATACTGTAGAAAACAGCTGACAGGTGAATAGATACCATTTGTGGACGTCCATTTGCTTAGGAGATCTCATTTAAATACAGTATAGAGCGAGTACATTTATTGGAATACTTATAACAGACAACGCTTCCATAGCAGTAATATAGTATTGAGGTTTCAAGTCTAGCTCATGACAGTAATTTGTCATCGCTAGAATGCTTACTCGGTGAAATTCCGTCCAAGTAATGACCACAGAGGCGCAATTACAGCTCCTTTCGCCTGCCTCAGTATGTGATTACATCGGCAACGTCATGTTCTCAGAGCCAACCCAGGGGCATTTGTTTAAACAAAATAACGTCCCAAACAACTATAGAAAATACGTGATCAAAGTGATATCGAGCAAAAACCAAAGCGACAATGAATTTTGGTGGGAATAGACTTTTACCACTATCACTGCTTCTCCCATCCGTGGAGGTATGGTGAATCGCAAGAAGGGTCCAGTTCCATCCACACGATTCGACGGCTGATCACCGCTTATGATCAGTGGAGTTTGAGATCTTTCAGAGGTCGTGCAATTTGGTAATAAACCGCTATTACAACAACTCAGTTTAGTAAATCAAGTGGCTGCAAGAAATTTTTACATCCCAGATACATGTTCATAATGTCTCCACGTTTTGGGTGGATCAGTATTTTCAGTGTTTGATCAGTGTTTTTTTTTCAAAAACTTCCTGACAGTCTCGGTACAGTTGGCTGCGTAGTTTGCCGAAACGATCACAAATGCTGTTGTGCTATTATATAAAAGGTAAAATTATTAAACGGGGCCACCAAATCCCTAAGGTCGAGTCCACATCTTCACCTTTCCACTCAAGTCTGGTAACAATTCATCCAACCCCAGTGGGATGGAAGGCTTGATCGTCTTGGAGTCGTTAGAGTCTCCTAAGACTGCAACACGTGAACCCGTGCTATCATTATATTTGCTCTCCTAAGCAATGAAAAGCATCCATATGGAAATCTGTTATAAGTAAGAAACCACTTTGTTTTCGTTTCAGTGCTCGGGTATTGGGGAAATTTCTCTTTACTGAGTTGATGGGCAATCAGCTTCAACTCAAAACCTTAGTGTGATACTGTTAGTGTCAGGTGTTGTGTGTGTTAGTGTTGTGTTACTGTTAGTGTGAACACAGCTTTAGTCTCAATATTTCGGGAAATCCTTTTTAGGCTTTTTAAAGATTTTAATATTTTCTAGTTGCCAGTTTTTAAGGAAGATGTAACTGCATTGATTGCCCAAGAAAAATAGCCGTGACTGGGATTCGAGAAAAACGTAAACAAAAAGGAGAACATAATAATAATGTGTAAATGAGCAATTACCGGTAAATACACTACTAGGCCGTAGAAATAAGAAAGGCAACATTTTCATAGTCGTTTGGAATACATTTCCTGACGGCAAGGTTGAGCGGAATCGGTTATCCTGACTGGACCACCCAAGTAGCGATTTGGGTGGTCCGAGACCACCCACATGAAAAACGGACAGCAGATTCGTGAGCAGCGTCCTCAACTACCCCCCTGAATTTCAGCGAAAGATCCAGCGGATTTCGACGACTGAAAGAATCCACTACCGGTGTCCGTTAAGTTTAATAGTGCCGTTTTCTGTACACCATCTACTTCGCGAGCGAGTAACCTGAAAGGTCTTCCTGGGCAGCTGGAGTATAGCAAAGCGTGCGGCTCTATGCTCTAGCTGTTTCGTATCACAATTCTCTAGAGGCCGTAATGGCAGAAGTCTGATGTCTCTCGGTAAATTCAAAAGTTTTGTCGACCAACAAATCAAGGAATACTAAATATAGTTTTTTCAGTTGCTTTTGCAATACTAGCAGGGTTTTTGTATGTGTCCATTGTTGTTCATTGACGAATATTGAAAATTGACGCCGTTCGGGCAGTGGCACTAGTTCAAATTCCCGACACCGCAAATACACCACTAGGCCGTAGAGAAAAGAAGGGTAATATTTGCACATTCTTTTGGAATATTTTTGAAAGCGATGACGAATAGTTGGGCCAGATGCATAGTAATCTGGTGAGAAGGGTCCTGATATAGTGCACAGAAATTCTGCTATGGCAATCGGTTATTGTGACATGATCGTTCCTGCGAGTTACTCCTGCTGTCTGAGGCTTGTTCTCTTTTTCTTCCAGCATCCTGAAAAGCAGAGTATAGAATTGATTAATAAGAACCCCGTGATAGCAGGATGTCCTATAACAATAATGAGATATGTTTTATAGAGCAACGGCAATGGAACGGATATGCAGAAGAAGATAAACGTCGTCGTACACCAAGACGATTCCTGTTCCTCGCAGCTCTGGATGGGATTGTGAAAATACCTGTAGAGGAGTGGGGGGAATAGGGAAACATACTCAAGGAGGGCTACATATGTAAGCATGTGGATGGATCGGAAAGGGTATTTCAACAAACGAATACCGTTTGAACAGGATATCCTATAACAGTACGCTCACATTCAAGGAAGAATGAAAATCACCTCACGAGAGGAGTTCGAACTAAGGGAAAACGGAAAGTGCACTCAAGGAGAGATATATAGAATGATGTGAACAAGGAGGGTCCCAGTGAAGTCAGTGCGACAGACATGAAGTGGAGGCGACTGCTAAGGATGGCGGGCAGCTGTTAATGAGAACGAGAAACTGTCGGTTTCTTTCGTATTCAGCAATGCTGAAACTGCATACCTGTCAAACAGCTACTGGTGTAAATAGTCGAGGTAACTAAAGAGCAGAGGCAAAAGAAAACAACTCACGCTTCGGCAGGAACGATGCTGCAAACATCCTATATGGTTCATTGCACAGTATAACAGTCACGCATGACATGAATCCTTGAAGTGCTATTATAAACATTAGTGCGTTTGCAAATCCTAGAAACAATCTCTTTTTTCCGAAGTGATGAAATTGAGACATGTATCACAATTGTTCGAAAATACAGAATTAGTTTGTACATCTCTATCAGGTCACAAAACAATCTGCGTAGGATATGCAAGCGGGGAACTTCACTAATGGGCATACAACAAAATTGCTGCTGGGTTGTTCTTGATATAGGCGCTAATGTTTGACAACTTATCTGACAATGAACGAGAAGCTTCAACCAAAACAACCTTATCTCAAATATTGAGCGGAGTTCACCGACTAGATCAGCTTCTTTTAGGTGATATTGTTTTGCTCTATATAAAGACAAAGTATGATGGTTGCCCAGGGCTTCCACCTGTCTAATGAATGATCGTCTAGAGGACAACTGTTGGCTTAGAAAAAGGCAAAATCGATGAACGAAAAAAAATGATATTCAAACAAACACTTAAGCGATGTTAAGTTAATTGAGCTCCCACTAAAAATGGTATGAGGGTGTTCAGGAAGCCAAGAATTTCAAAGACAGTCTATCTATTCAATTCTTGTTCTTCCGTCCTGAAGAATATCTGGTGATTATAGGTAAAATGTGAACAGTGAACTCATGAAAGTGGGGAAGGTAAAACTTCCATTCAAGCTCTCTAGTTTCTGCTTTTATCACCAATGTCAAGTACCATTCTAGGAATCAATTGAAATCATCTAACAATCGCAGGTGCTGAACGAGCACATTCTTTCAGAGTTCGATATTTCAGAGATGAACATACTTTGCCCTATGTCCACTGCAGCTGCCATGCTGTATATGATGACAAGAATTGGAATGGTAAATCCAATCGTTGGAACAGAGACCTGAACAAGAGATGGCATTGTTGACAATCACGTGCATCTCTTCTTTCATAGACCACTCACAAAAAATTCAAAAATCCGTCCCATTTAAGGCTTGACAATGTACTGATTGATTACTCTTAATTCTCTTACTCAGAATAAGCGGACACCGTCCCATGTGTGCTTCCATGCATGGTATTTAAGGACTGAATGGGCCTAATTGGCATGTGATTCCATTAAGAGAAATTAGAAAACGTATGAATTTACACATCCACCCTAAAATTTCATTGGCATACCTGAACGCACAAATACACGAGGAAACGTTTCTGCATCAATTTCGTCCGTTGTGACAGCTGTCCGTTTCTCGTTAAGAAATAGAATGATAGTGTCACACACGCTATCCAGTATAAAGTCATTAAAACTGTCATACTAACAGCAGATACGACGAAAAATTTTATTTTATGCAGCACAAATATATACAGACGAGGTGTAGAAAGAGCTGGTTCAGCGCAAGAGAATTCCTAAATTTCATTCGTCAGCTAGGAGAACACGATCAACTCTTGATATGTGGAAACCTAATTTCACCCCAAGAATTGTTTCCTAACAGCAATAAAAGTTCGCAGCATCACCATCGTACTACAACATTGTTGTTGGTTTGTTCTTAATGTAGGCTCTAATATTTAACAATTTAGCTTGAAATTTCGTCTAGTGCAGCGTTATGTCCCACGCGATTCTGATCTTTAACGGAACTGAGTGTGAAGGAAGAATAACTGCCTTTCCGGATGCTATTAGGTAATTAGTGCTTCATAAAGGTAACGCACCTCTGCTACCCATAATTTCGCCTCTGCCTGGCCTGCTCCAGTACCAACCAGACCGACTGCTATGCTAATGAGACAGCACGTTACTACAGCAACGCTCAAATACATGTGACCTTAAACATTCTCATGAGCACTTACGGAAACATTAGAAGATATGGAAAAGCTATTGTAATATGTTGGCGTCGAACGTTAGGCATGAGCTACTGTTAATTAGTGGAAGAATGCAGTAGCACTCAGGCCAAGGTATGGAAAGCTGCTATTCAAACTCAATTTATCATATTTTTTGAAACCGGATCAGACGATTTGTTTAATAATCGACGATAGCCGTAAAACCAGGCTAGTTTGGGGTCGAATTTACGCCCGCATTTATGCTACGCCGAGCTACTTTGTTTGTCCTACTGGCAAGTAATAAACTGTACTATTTCGCGCACATAGAATAGCGTCTACCCCAAGCATGGATAAAGACAGACGAACACAGCTTGCCGCTTTCCACCGTCTTCAAGATCCAAAGGGGTCAAGGAGATGATATCGAGGTCAAAATTCAAATCTCCTCAAGAGCTGGAGTCATTAGGGTCGTGCACAGTCGACGACCAATGCGACACGACAAATCGCCGCACTGTTCGCCGCGCGCGAATGAGCACTCATCCCTGTACGAGACGACGCCGCATACGCGGTGTCCTACTCGCCGCATGCGGCAACTTCGGCAACGCAAATGCCGAAGTTGGACGCGACCAATACGACACCGACCGCTATCTCTTATCATTGCCGTGTCGTATTGGTCGTCGACTGTGCACGACCCTATTGTGGATACAGGTCAGTGACACCTAAATCAACCATATGGGTAGGGGGAGAGAAGAGCGGTGCTTAGGATGGGGAGTAAAACCATTTTCCATCTTCTGATCTGTTTTATTCTAATTATTCCACAATGTACTTACCAACTTTACTGAGGCTGAAGACGTGAGCTCTAGGAACTACAGCATTGAGACGATAGGTGAACAGGCTGAAAATGATTGCGGCTAAGCAACCAAGCGTCGAGGCAAAAAAGCAGAAGCCACTATGCGCAGAAATTTAGAGGGCCTCTGAGATCCGCGCAGCCGTATGAACCATCGGAACGGGAAAAAACAATACAGGTAGTAAGACTATTGTATAAGCAGTGTCGAATACTGTAGAAACCAAGTGATAGGAGAACAGATACCATTTGTAGACGTACAACTGTTGAGGAGATCTCGTTGCAATGCAGTATAGAACGAATACGTTTATTGGAATATTTATAACAGACAACGCTTCCATTGCGGTAATATAGTATTGAGGTTTCAAGTCCAGCTCACGGCAGTGAATCGTCATCACTAAAACGTTTACTCGGTGATATTCCGTCCAAGTAATGACCAATTATAGCTCCATGCGCCTGCCTCAGTATGTGATTAGATCGCCTACCTAACGTTCTCAAAGACAACCCAGGAGCATTTGTCTAAAAAAAAGCAACGTGTCAAACAACGATAGCAAATAAGTAAACAAAGTGATATCGAGCAAAAACCCAAGCGGCGATGGATTTTGGTGGGGATAGACTTTTATCACTTTGACTGCTTCTATCATCGGTAGACGTATGGTGAATCGCAAGAATGGTCCAGTGCCATCCGCACGATTCGATCACTGCTTATGATCAGTGGAGTTTAAGACCTCTCAGAGGTCGTGCGATTTGGTAATGAATTGCTATTACAACTAAGTTTTGTAAATCAATCAAGTGTAAATCACATTTTACATCTCGAATACATATTCATATTGTCTCCACGTTTTGTGTTGATCAGAATGTTTGGAAAGTTCCTGTCAGTTTGTGTGTTTGCCTGTTTGTTTGTTGTCAATTGGTAACGCAGTTTGCCGAAAGGTTCACAGAGGCTGTAGTGTTATTATATAAACGCTAAAATTATTATACGGGCCCACCAAATCCCTAAGGACGCGTCCACATCTTCACCTTCACACACAAGTTCGGTAATAACTCGCCCAACCCCGGTGGGATGGAAGGCTTGATTTGCCCGGACAAGGATTGATCGCTTGACCGTGCAGGAGTCGTTAGCGTCTTTTAAACTGCACCACGCGAATCCTATGCTATTATATACCGTAAGCAATGAGCATCCATGGTGGCGAGGTCCGCTCCTCCACGTTGGTGCCACTGGGAACTCCCCAAGTAGCTTGGGGTGAGCTGATCGCGGACCATCGATTCCGGCGACAGGCCCTGGTGACAGGCCGGCCGATGGAGAAACATGTCACATCAAATGGCATGATGACGCGAAAAATTGATGTGAAAGCTACGGCGTCCGCGGGAACCGACGCCCACTCACGGAGCCCGGTGAGTGGTGAAAGTATGCGAGGGTCCTCGATGCAAGGACGGCATCGAGGGGTAACCAAGCTAGTCCACGAGTGTCTGAACGAAGTTGTCTCGAAGCAGGAAAGACAACCTCGAGGGCCAAGCAAGCCAGCCCGAAAATGCAAGAACAACGTCAAGACTCGTGTTGCAACGCTGAATGTCGGTACACTAACAGGTCGCTCGAGCGAGTTAGCCGCCGCTCTGGAGCATCGTAGAATTGACCTGTGCGCGTTGCAAGAGACGAGATGGTCTGGCAGTAAGTCAAGAGACATCGGTCGTGGCTTTAAAGTTTTGTACTTTGGCAGCCCCAAGACCACAAATGGCGTCGGCATTGCCGTATCCGAGCGTTTTCGTGATTCCATTTCGGAGGTGAAACGCTTCAGCGACCGTCTTATGAAGATCATGGTAATCACGGAAAATGAACGACTTCATTTCTTTACTGCGTATGCTCCGCAGACAGGCTGCTCCGAGCAGGTGAAGGAGGAGTTCTGGACACTGCTCCATGAAAAGACAGCCGAGATACCCCAAGAAGAAATGATTGTTGTCGCAGGAGATCTGAATGGTCATGTCGGCGCAAGAAAAGATGGATACAAGTGCCATGGTGGTTTTGGATACGGAACACGGAACGAAGATGGCGAGCGCATTCTCGAGTATGCATGCTCGCACGACCTTGTCATCACGAACACGACATTCCGTAAGCGTCCGTCACACTTGATCTCGTTCTACAGCGGAAATGGGAGGTCGCAGATCGATTACGTGCTCGTAAGACGTCGCGATGCTAAGTTTGTCAGCGATGCAAAGGTAGTGCCTTACGAGACGGTGGCTACACAACATCGGCCTTTGATCTGCACGATGAAATTCACTCCGCCAAAGCAAATGAGGATCGAGCGGTGTGGACATGAGCGCATCAAGTGGTGGCGTCTTAAGGAAAAGGAAGCCGAATTTATCGGTGGAATACGGATGCCCCCGATTGTGGATGTCGACGGCACGTGGCAGGATATGAAAACCGTGGTCTACGAAGCTGCACGGTCCCAACTAGGAGTGACCAAGCCAGGTCGACGTATGATTGACAGACAGACGTGGCTCTGGACGGAAGAAGTCAAGGAGAAGGTTCGGGCGAAGAAACGCCTCTACAACGTCTTCCTCTGCAATAAAACAGCCGCAAACTGGTCCGCGTACCGGGAAGCTAGGAGAGCAGCTAAGAAGGCCGTGGCCATAGCAAAAGCTGCTCACTACGATGAAGTTAACAGAAGACTCGAAACGCGCGACGGTAAACGGCTTATTTATAAACTTGCGAGGACTCGACAGCGGCAGTCCGAAGATGTCGAAAAGTTCCACGGTGTTAATGATGAGCACGGCCAGTTGTTAATGGATACTAAGAAGGTCATGGAACGATGGCGTGATTATTTTGAGAAGATCTCCACGGAAGAATTTCCTCATCCCTCGCTTCCTCACGCTGAACCTATAGCTGGTCCAATCTTGCCCATCTCGGCTGAAGAGGTGGTGCTGGCGCTGAGGAAGATGAAGCCTGGTAAGGCAACGGGACCGGACGACGTGGCCGCAGAACTGTGGAAGTCACGCCATTGGAATTCCGCCAACTGGCTCGCTACGTTTTTCAACCAGATCATAGCGGAAAGGAAGATGCCCACAGATTGGCAGTCAAGCACGACGATTCCGATCTGGAAGAAGAAGGGTAGTCCAGCGGACTGTCTTACTTATAGACCAATTCGTCTGCTTTCTCACACTATGAAAGTGTTTGAGCGTGTAATTGACAGACGAATCCGAGACATCGTTGAATTATCCGTGAATCAGTGCGGCTTTGTTGCCAACTGTAGCACCACCGATGCCATCCATGCGGCTCGACTTCTAATAGAGAAGCACAGGGAGAAGCAAAGACCTCTGCATCTTGCCTTCCTGGACCTAGAAAAGGCATTTGACCGCGTGCCGCATGAGGTGATCTGGTACGCACTACGGAAACAGCTCGTTCCTGAAGAGCTTATAAATTGGGTACGGATATTGTATACCGACCCGAGGAGCAGAGTTCGGGCAGCTGCTGGGATTTCAGCAGAATTTCCAATCTCGGTTGGAGTCCACCAAGGATCACCACTCTCTCCTCTCCTCTTCATTGTTGTTATGGATGCCGTGACGAAGGATCTGCAGAGACCTGTCCCATGGACTTTGCTTTATGCAGACGATGTAATGCTTGCGTCCAACGACAAGAATGAGCTCGAAGTGCTAGTGCAAGCGTGGAGTGATCGACTGGCGCAGTTCGGTCTTCGCCTCAACGTAAGGAAGACGGAGTACCTTTCGACCGAGATGAATGACCCTGGTACAATTGCGATTGAAGGAACAGAACTTGTAAGGGTCAGCACCTTCAAATATCTCGGTTCAACGATAGCCTGCGATGGAGACCTCAGCAGCGAAGTGAACGCTCGAGTAAGCAGCGCTTGGACGAAGTGGCGTGCGTCCACCGGCGTACTTTGCGACAGAAAAATACCGGAAGGATTGAAGTCGAAGATCTACCGGACAGTCGTACGGCCGGTTGCTCTGTACGGAGCTGAGTGCTGGCCTGCCACCAAAGAAGTCGAGCGCCGCCTCAGCGTAATGGAAATGAAGATGTTGAGGTGGATGGCAGGCGTAACACGACTTGATCGTAAGACTAACGCTGAGATAAGGGAAAGGTTTGGGGTGGCTCCAATACCCGACAAACTTCGCGAGTCCCGTCTGAGGTGGTACGGGCATGTGCTCCGAGCAAGTGACGACACGGTATGCAAGATTGGACTCGGTCTCGACATACAAGGTACAAGACCGAGAGGACGCCCGAAGCAGCGCTGGCTGGATACGATACACGTAGACCTGAAGGCAGAAAGAATTCATCCAGACCACGCGCGGGATAGAGCGGTATGGCGTCAGAGGATTGGTAAAGCGGACCCTGCTTCAAAGCGGGACAAACGCTAAAGAAGAAGAAGAAGCAATGAGCATCCATATGGAAATCTGTCATGGGTGAGAATCCACTGTATTTCCGCTTCGATGCTCAGGTAATGGCTAAGCGTGTCCTTATTGGGTTGATGGGCAAGAAGCTTCAGTTCAAAACCTTAGCGTTAGTATGAACACACTTTTAGCCTCAATATTGCGAAGAAATATTTTCTAGGCTTTTCTACTGATTTTAGTATCTTAATTTGCCCATTTTAAAGAAGATGTAACTGCACTGATAGCCTAAAAATAACAGTGGATGGTTTTCGAGATAAACAAAACAAAAAGGAGAAAATAATAGTAATAGTGTAGCAATTACTGGTAAAATACACTACTAGACGGTAGAAAAAATATAATATTTTTTATATCCATTTTGAATATTTCTGAAAGCGGCGAAAAATAGTTGAGCCAGTCGCGGAATATGGGAAATAGAAAATGGAAATGGAATTTAAGAAAATCAAGAATCATCAAACCGCACTGTAATTGAAACGCTTCAGACGGATCATTCTCCACTTTCACACCCACTCTTGAGGAGTGTTTAGGAGTGGGTCGATTGAAGATTTTTAACTATATTAGTTCTACAGAAGTGGTGCAGGTAAATAGTACCAAGTATGAAGTAAAGAAGTAAATGCGCTCATAGCAATATCATCGGTGTTGTACCATCGCAACATCGTTATCCTAAGAACATCAATGGGGTAATAGCCGAACGATTACAAACATCCACTTTTTGTTCAATTGCAAAGAAATTACAAAATAATAAATAGAAGGAAATGAACTCAAAGTAGATTGGAAGGAAATAATGGCCATACCATTTTTTGTCTGCTGGTATACTTGAACACTATAATTGCACGAGTGATTCAATCCGGTGAGAAGGGTCATGATATTGTGGATAGAATTTCTGCTTTGGCAATCAGTTATTGTGACACGATCCACAGTAGTAGGTGCTAGACTGACTGAAGCCAAATAGCCAAGGTGTTACAAGTTTACAAATATGCTACAATATTCGACATGCCAAGATTCAACGACAGTCGATCATGGAATATTCTTTGTGACATGATCGTTCCTGCTAGTTACTCCTGCTGTCTGAGACTTGTTCTTTTCTGTTCCAGCATCCTAAAAAGCAGAGTATAAGGTTGAGAAATAAGAACCCCGGGATAGCTGGATATTCTGTAACAATAATGAGATATGTTTTATAGAGCAACGGCAATGGAACGGATATGCAGAAGAAGATAAACATCGTCGTACACTAAGTGTTACTAATGTAAGGTCTGATGTTCCTCCAGCTTTGGATGTGATTGTGAAAATACCTTTGAAGGAATGGGTGGGGTTGAGAAGCCTACTCAACGCGAGCTACATAGGTATGTAGGTGGAACGGAAAGGATAGGGTAGCAGACGAATACCGCCTGAGCTAGTACGCACACATTCAAGGAAGACTGAAAATCACCTCACGAGAGAGATTCGTTTGGTCGAAGTAAGGAAAAACGGCCGCGTAGTGCACTCAAGAACAGATGGAATGATGTGATCAAGAAGGGTCCCAGTGAAGTCGGAGCGACGGACAGGAAGTGGAGGCGACTATTAAGGATAGCAGACAGCTGGTAATAAAACTGAGAAATTGACAGTTTCTTTCGTATTTACCAATGCTGAAACTACACACCAGTCAAACAGCTACTGGTGCAAAGAACCGAGGTAACTAAAGAGCAGAGGCAAAAGAAAACAACTTACGCTTTGGCAGGAACGATACTGCAAACATCCTATATGGTTCATTGCACAGAATAACCGTCACGCATGACATGAATCCTTGAAGCGCTATTATAAACATCAGTGTGTTAGCAAATCCTGGAATCAATCTCTTTTTCCGAACTGTTGAAATTGAGACGTGTTTCGGAATCTTTCCAAAATACAGAATTAGTTAACACATTTCCATTAGGCAACACAACATTCTGCGTACGATATACAATCGGTACACTTCACTGGTGAGCTCACAACAGAATTTCTGCTGGATTGCCCTTGATGTAGGCGTTGATTTTTAACTACTGATCTTGAAATGAAGGAGAAGTTTCAGCCAAAACAGTCTCATTTCGAATATTAAGCGGAGTTCACCGCTTAGGACAGCTTCTTTGAGGTGATATGGTTTCGCTCTGTAGAAAGTGAAAGTATAGTGGTTGTCAAACGTTTCCACCCGTTTAATGAAGAACCATCCAGAGTACAACTGAAGGCTTGGAAAAAGGCGGAATCGATAAACGGAAAAAATGGTATCCAAACAAAACTCCTAAAGGATGAAAAGTTGATTGAGCGCCCACCAAAAATGGTGTCTGGGTGTTCACGAATCAAGAATTTGTGCTGATTATAGGTGAAATGCGAATAGTAAACTCGAGGCAAAGCTTCCACTCAGGTTCTCTGATTCTCTGCTGGATTATTCCCCGAAGTCAAGTACCATTTAGAAATCAATTGGGAACCTCTAGCAGCTGTACGTACTAAACGACCAAATTCTTCCAGCATTTAATATTTCATAGATGAACACACTTTGCCCTATGTCCACTGCGGCTGCCATGCTGTATATGACGAGAAGAATTGGTATGGTCAAGCCAATCGTTGGAACACAAACCTTAACAATAATCGATATCAATGACAATTTCACGCATCTTTTTTTGCATAGTTTTTTGCAAAATTCAACGATCCTCCCCATGTAAAGCTTAAATATCAACCATTTAACGTATGCTTCCATGCATGGTATTGAAGGTCTGAGTGAGTCTGATTGGCGTACGATTCCGCCAATTAGCAGAAATTAGAAAACGTGAATTAACATACCTACCCGAAAAGTTCATAGGCATACCTGAACGCACAAATACACGAGGAAACGTTTCTGCATCAATTTCGTCCGCTGTGAAAGCTGTCCGTTTTTCGTTAAGAAATAGAATGACAGTATCACACATGCTATACAGAATAAAGTCATCAGAACTGTCATACTAGCAGCAAACGCAACGACAAATTTCATTTTGTGCAGTACAAATATATACAGACGAGGTGTAGAGAGAGCTGGTTCGGCGCAAGAGTATTCCTAAAATCGGTCCATCAACCGAGACAACACAATCAACCCTTAATACAAATTCTACCTCAGGGAACATTTCCTTACCGCAGAAAAGTTTCGCAACATCTCATCTAACCTAATGCTGCGTTATGTCCTACACGATTCTAGGGCCATATGCTCTTGCCTCCGTAGCTGGGTAGATCTCCCCGTGCAGCATGCTGCCTGTGAGAGGCGCCGAGTTGGGGAGAACTCCCCAGCTAGGAGGCCCGAGCACACGGCTTGATCTACTACTGCACTTGTGAGTGCGGAGAAAGAATAACTGCCTTCAGCGATGCTATTAATTAGTGCTTTATAAAAGTAACGTACCGCTGTTACCCATAATTTCGCCTCTGCCTGGCCTGCTCCAGTACCAATCAGGGCGACTGCTACGCCAATGAGACAGCACGTTACTACAGCAACGCTCAAATATACGTGACCTTAAAAGTTCCCATAAGCACCTACGGAAACATCGGAAAGTATGGAAACGCTGTTGTAACATGAAGGCGTCGAACGTTAGGCATAAGTTACTGTTACTTAGTGGAAGGGTGCAGTAGCACTCAGGTCAAGGTATGGAAAGCTGCAATTCAAACTCAATTTATCACATTTTCTAAAATCGGATCAGACGATTTGTCATTTGTCACATAATAATACACGATAGCCGCAAAACCAGGCTAGTTTGGAATTGAATTTACCTCCGCATCTACGGTACGTCAAACTGTTTTGATTGTCCTACTGACAGGGAAAAACTGTACCTCGCGTGCAGTTCACATGATTTCTTGTTTTGCTTTTGTTGGTAGCGTCAACGGATCAACTTAGGGTCTACTCCAGGTATGGATAAAGATAGCCGAACAGGCTCCCCGCTTACCACCGTCTTAAAGATCCAAGGGTCAAGCAGATGATATCGAGGTTGAGTTCCAAATCTCCCCAAGGGCTGGAGTCATTGTGGATACAGGTCAGTGACACCTAAATGGTACTATGTAAGGAGTATCAGAAGCGTTCAGAATTGAATTGCATGTGAATTGGTGATGTGTAGGTCCCACTTAAATTGGTCCAGCCTTTCTTGTATAATTGATATAATAAATCCTAAACAACAACTCGTTCCTTCTCTGAGCATGATACAAATATTCTTCTCGAACTACCCGCTATTTAAACGCTACGACGCTCCGTACTAAACGGCGCGCGCAGTTTTAATCTGAAACCTCCGATACTCCGTAGTTGCGACTCACCAAAATCAACCAGACGGGTGGGCAGAAGGGGGGTGGAGTGCGGGAGGAGGGGAAGGGCGCTGCTTAGGACGGGAAGCAAAATCATTATCCATCTTCTGTTTTGTTTTGTTCTCATTATTTCAGAATGTACTTACCAACTTTACTGAGGCTAAAGATGTGAACCTTAGGAACTACAGCATTGAGACGATAGGTGAACAGGTTGACAATAATTGCAGCTAAGCAACCAAGCATCGAAGCAAAAAAGCAGAAGCCACTATACGTAGAAATTGAGAAGGCCTCCGAGATCCGCGCCGCCGTATAACCCATCGGAACGGGAAAAAACAATACAGGTAGTAAGACTATTGTATAAGCAGTGTCGAATACTGTAGAAACCAAGTGATAAGAGAATAGATACCATTTGTAGACGTCCATCTGTTGTGGAGATCGCGTTGCAATGCAGTATAGAACGAACATGTTTGACAGAATAGTAATTACGGATAATGTTTCCATTGAATAGATGTACAGTTTTGGCTTCAAGATTAGCTCTTGACAGTGATAGACCATCATCAAAACGTTCGCACAGTGAAATTCGTAATGATCAGGCAGCGCAATTACTACTTTTTCCACCTGCCACACCATAAGAGCACACTTTAATGAACTACGTGTCTATAACGAGAACCAACAACCCCACGTAAGACATACGTTGAGTCGACACGTTTGGATGAATTATATATTTTCTTGGTCTCGCTGCACTACATTTGTTCATTATAGGCATTGCTTAATTGTTGTCGTTATTTCTAGTACAACCAAAGTACCTGCAATACCGCAGAGGGAGGGTCAAATGTGCAATAGCAAAACTTTGCCATACACCGAACGCTGTGCAATTCACCAAGCCAGGTCCGTTTCACTCAAAAGCTGAACAATAGAGCTAGCTTTATGCTCAATTAAATCGCTGTATTCGCGCTAGTTTAAAGAGCTCTATCTTACCACCGCTCACCGTTGCACTGGTGGTACAAGGTGGCCCAAAATTTCGTTCACATACGTTTGACCTGCTATTTTTCTTGACCTACGGGTCAGGATTGAACTGTCCTGCACTAGCTGTGCTCATGCTCAACTGATACACCAAATACTCCGTTCCAATAATATAATAACTAGCTGCCCAATGGCATCTTCTCATCCGCTGACGACGCCCATAATCACTTCAGAAGTCATTTTTTCAGACGTCTGAAGGCTTGCGTTATCGATAAAGGAGGCGTTTCTAAATTTAATTGGGCAGTTTTATTTGTAACTGGGTTAGTAAAGCTACACTGAAATTTTAAACTCAGATGTCTTTTCTGCCCGTTCTTATGACCGTTAATATGATCGTTAATATTTGCGAACGTATAATAATTTTGGGCCACCCTGCAGTATATGTATTTAGAACGCTCACAAGGCTGTAGACGTTCATATTGCTCAAAACAGACTACAGGGTGCGACAAAAGTTCTTCAACACAGATCCTTAACCATCTAAACGAGAGATCCCAGGCAAATGAGAGGAAATTTATAACATCTATTGCCTTTGACCACACACATATAAAAAATCATCTAAGTTTCGAAATGGCCTCCTTTCGCACGAATACAATCCCTAAGCCTCTAAGGAACGCGTCTACGCGCCACGCATGATCACCGACGCGTCCGGGAAGATCGACAGCCAAAGTCCTGGAAGACGTTTTGAAGAAAGAAATGCTACCATGGGCTTCTTAGCACTTCAAAAACACCACTCGGATCTATCAGCAGGACTCTGCACCTGCCCATAGTGGCGAAGACGTAAAGAAGTGGTGCGCCGACAATTTCCCTGATTTCATCTCAGCAAAAAAGTGGCCACCGAATAGCCCGGACCTTTATCCGATGGATTATTCAATCTGGTTCGTATTGAAGAGCAAAGCCCGTGCAACGTCCCACGCGAGCATTGATTCTCTCAAAGAAGCATTTAAGAAAGCCTGGGAGGAAATTGATGAAGATGTGCTGCGTGCAGCCGTGGAAGCGTTCCCCAAGAGACTTGGGGACTGTATTCGTGTGAAAGGAGGTCATCTCGAAACTCAGATGCTTTGTTATATGTGTGTGGTCAAAGGCAATGAATGTTATGAATTTCATCTCATTTGCCCGAGATCTGCCGTTTAGACGGTCAAGAATCTGTGTTGAAGAACTTTTGCCGCACCCTGTAAACCTTTGCAGTCAAATTTCATAGGACCCAGCACTATCCTTATGGTGTATTAATATTTGTTGCATGTTCAAAGACCTCCGGCAATGATCAGTTCAACGAGCCCACTTAACTGAAGTGTTACTAACCCCTTTCCATGTTGTTGCCAATGTTATAGTGTTACTGTTCTATAATGTCACTAAGAACTTTTTATCAGTCGGTGGTGAATGAAATTCAACATTTACCTCACTAAGGATTGGGTAAAACAACTACATGAATATCCCCTTGTCAACTTACGACTATTAACGTGGGTTACTGTAAATTGGCGCTACTGACAACTGTGGTCCTACCCTAGGCTAACAAAACCTTCCATCCCTCTGGGTCGAGTAAATTGGTGTCAGACTTGCCTGTTGGCTGGACCAGGAAGTCCTTGTATAGGTCAAATACGCATTTCTCTCTACTCTAAATAGAACACGAATGCGGCATCCAAGGAACGGATCAAAACCGGCAGCTTTACTATCTCAACTTTTACGTTTGAGAGTAGTGCTCTCTGACTACTTTCAAGGGAAGCCGGTTGCTCTCGATGAAGAACTGAATTTTGACACTGAACGCATCTTTTATTAAACTGCACATATCACATGTGTTCGCTAGCTAACTCCTTAAAATCAAAATCACAACGAGTATATTAATCAAGTGACCCTGAAAAAAGACTGTGACTGCTTTGTACAACATCGCTGAGATCTGAGAGCGTTACGAGGAATCTAGGCAGCTACCCGTCGCTTTGCAACATACTCCTCAGCCAAATCGTTGAAGAACCGTGGGCATGTGCCTGAGAAGAGATTACTGATCCATAAACATGACGAGATTCTGAGGCAACTTACCGTCAAACTGGATATGAGTTTGATTGAGCATGCCCGTCTGCTGGCAGACGATAGTGAACATTCGTCTCGACATCGCTCGGCACTGAGGGCAATCACCATCGTAGCAGTGCACGTTGCAGCGGTCGGCCACGCACGATAAGATCTAGAGATTATACTGATTAATTATTCAAAAAAAAACTTCTTCATTCTGGCTATTTTGCCAGAAATTTAACAATTTTCACACATTTCAAACATAATAGAGGAGTAACGGTTCTGAGAATCTAAGCGTAAAGAAGAAGAAGAGTAGCGCAGGCTACTCTCACAGCCCTACTGATTATTGACCTTGTCTACTGACGCCCATTCTATTGATCTTTCTCACTGATCTTTTTCGTAATCTTTTGCCTATGCTAATCTGGTGTCCAGCGATGTTTGCTTGTGTTTTTGATCTGGTATACGCGCGGGAATTGTCGCATATATAGCGGTAGGCTCGCTTATTGGGGATGTTCGTCTAGCTTGTTGTCGGGTCATCGTGTCTATATGTGTTATTGTTGTTTCTTTTGATAAATACTCTAGCAATCTTCGACTTTGGCGTCCCAACAGCTGGTCAGAAGCTAGGAATAGTTGGAGTTGGAGGAGTTAGACAGCGATTCTGGCTTCTCGTGGCCACTGACAGTAGCGATAGCGGAGTGGAAACCGCTTATTGTAGCCTTTAAAAAGGCCTGAGGACTCGTTCAGAAAGAGCTGCTCGTCTGAAAATTCTGATCAGCTAAAGTAAAAAGGTTGATTTCACAGAGGATACGTCGTAACCGGGTCTATCGCGAAGATATTGAAGAGTTAAAATTTTTACTAATGTAAGAGCAATGAGGGCGAAACTTCAGCCTGTGATTATTTTGAATGGTATGCCTCTGCGTCACAGGGTTGGGAGGATTATGATTGGAAAGCCAACCAGCAGTTATGAAGAAAACACACGCTTCGCAGAACTGATAAAAGCAACGTTAGATTACTTTTCTGCTAAGAGATGTTCCGAAGGTACAGGAATCTTCTCAATATGCTATCATTTTCTACGAGCTCTCACGTAACTTGTTAAAAAGTCTTCTTGAAGTTTGACTTGAGGCCTTGTGGCCGTATTTCTTTTACCCCGTTTCCATTTTGATTTTTTCACCAACTACCATTTTGAGTAGATTATTCAACTTGACTGGTCTTTGTTGGAATGTCACTCTCACAAACTCACCCTTGCAATGTTCAATAAATACAAAAAGGTCTGAATCAGACCACACTAAAACGTCGCCTAGAATCAAGTTATTTTCTGTAGACGCTCTCCTAGGAGTGGTTCTTTAGCCAACTCCACGTATTGCTAATTTCAGATGGAACTCACTTTGGGAAGATCACCGGCTTGCAGGCACTTTTGTACGCACGTCTCCAATTTGGGACAGAGACCGGCTGAAATTGTTGTCGTTGCCGTTGGAGTGAGCGATTATACAAACTGCGAACACCAACATGTTGGCTCTCCTTGGGCGAGTGCGCTCATCTGCTCGATAGCGTAGTGGCATTGGGTGCATGCCCGACATTCCTTGTTGCATTTCGATGCGATACATACCATGTCGAATCTACGAGGAGAGGATCATTCTAGATATATCTGAAATAATTTAGAATATCGGTCAAGCTACGTACTTCTCGACGACTGCACTGAAGAGCTCGGAACGTGCCGAGGTGGACACCACTTTGTGGACGGCATCTGTAAAATTTTCCTCGTATTAAACAATGTAATCAATTGGTTTTGATGTGATATTCTGCTCTTATTATCGCACTTGCGCAGGTCACTGCCATGTTTAATTGAATTGTTGTTTTGATGAACTAGGTCTATTGCAGAAATCCCCACTCAAGATACATTCGAGCCAGAGTCTCACAAGGAGGGTCGTTCAGGTGATGGTGAGCTCTGGCGATGCAATTCCTATGGGATGTAGGGCTCCTCATCGGATATCCAAAAACATGAAAAATTTTTTCGGAATCGCATTGTGTGGTACTGAAAAAGGCCTGCGAAAACGAGGAAGCGCTACTCATCAAGGCGTTCATCTCGCCCTTGAGATCGTAACTTATCTTAAACGGATCCAAATTCAGAAACTAATGTTAGATTCGTGACCAGCACCCCAAATAACCCCCACAGACGAAGTTTGGAGGGAATCGGTTATTTTGACCTTGGCACCTCACTTACCCACCCTTACCATAGCAAGGGATCACCAGCCTACACCCAACCAAACCCACCATTAGATACCCTCACTTGTTGCAAAACCCAAAACTAGTGCTATATTCATGACCAGCGTCTCAAATAGTCTTATTAGCAAAGTTTGGACGAAAGGGGTCATCATGATGTATCGAGCCTCATGTCAGGTGTCAGTAGAGTTGCCAAGGTTCAGTCTCTGATGAATTACTGGTAATATTATGCCTCCATTCAGACTCTAGCTGTCAGAAGATCTTCAGCATCCACTACCTAAAATCCAGAAATTACATGGGAGTCTCACTTGAACTGCTGACCAATTCTACTCTTTCTACTTTTGCTTCTAGAATTCCGACTGATGAGCGTTAGCTATGGTACGGGTGGGTAAGTGAGGTGCCAAGGTCAAAATAACCGATTTCCTCCAAACTTCGTCTGTGGGGGTTATTTGGGGCGCTGATCACGAATCTACTATCAGTTTCTGAATTTGCGTCCGTTTAAGGTAAGTTACGGTGGATATTGGCTACCCGTATTAACGGCGCCATTTACTAAAATTAGTGGGATTTTAGCTGCTCTAAACATGATTTTCTTCCACCTCAATGACAAAATTGCAAAATGAGCACAATTTGGTATCAGTGCGATTGAAGCATAAGAAAGTTGCACCAACAGGATCCGAACCCATGAGCACCTGATCGAGAGCCCAACTGCTAGCCCACTGCGCCTCCAACCACATCTCACCGGCGAGATGAACGCTTTGATGAGTAGCCCTACCTCGTCTTTGCAGGCCTTTTTCAGTACCACACAATGCGATTCCGAAAAAATTTTTCATGTTTTTGGATATCCGATGAGGAGCCCTACATCCCATAGAAATTGCATCGCTAGAACTCACCATCACTTCGACGACCCTCCTCGTCAGTCCTGTTGTTTTCCAGCGATGTTTGACCGTTACACCACCGATCCACATCCTCTTGTTCCCTAAGCCGGTCATATATGCTCTCTCAGCACCTCATGAGATTCCTTTTACCCAAGGTTTGCCTTTTCCATCATTTCTACCCAATAACGGTGCCATGGAGATAAGGAATTCGAAGGCTTAGTGATTTCTTGTTGAGAAACGTCAACTGCTTCCTATCGAATCAACTTCTCAATTCCTGCAGGTTAAGAGCTGCCAAAGATGCGAATGAATTTTGTTGTGTTGCCTTACTTTTGGCAGCACATGAACTTAGCTTTGGTGATATCAGATTAAATGTAAGTGTGAAGGTTAAGTAGTCAAAGTTGACCTGCCCCTCAAGCTTTATTTGAGACTCATTCTTCTTTCTCACGATTGTCTTTAACATTGTAACAAGTAAAGAAGTAAATAAATAAATAAATAAACGAGCAGCGCATTCGCCTTCGATTCAGAATCGCTGAGGTGAGCGCGTGTTTGGCCTACACAATGATTTGCAGATGCCATATCAGTGTCCTCACATTTCTTTATAGGTCTGGCATCAATTCACTCTACCATGGATGGGTGCAATAGCCCAGGCTAGGATCGATAAATCAACCCTGGAACAATACCCATCAACCAACATGGATGCGCAGTGTGTCGCCACCTTCCTTGTCTTGTGTAATTGGATTAGGGAACAGAGAGCATCTCGTTAGACGCAGATCAACGAGACACGTCGATTTTCGATGTGACGAGTGGCGAATAACCGGCTGCATTCGATCGTCTGTCTGTGGCTGAGCTTCGCTATTACAACTCGTTCAATCGCCCATACCCGAAACCTGAAGCACACCCTATCGAGTGTCTCTCGACGGATGGCTGTGTTGATTTATGTTGATGGGCTGCGTGTTTCACCTCGACAATGGCCATCTTTTATGTCTCTATAGACATCGAAAGATATTTATTGCCGGTAATTCACGAGCGGCAACAAATTCGAACATCTAAAGAGGCCCGGATACCCGGGTCACGACCGTGTTATTGAAGATTTTCATATCGCTTCAGAATTAGGTACTACGTGCAAAGAAAATTTACTGAGGTATTTTTTCTCGCAGAAACCTACTTTATGTTACAGTATTCAAAATTCAAACACACTCAATTTAAAACAATATGACCTGTAATGGGTTGAACCCCAATTTTTACAAGGCCATCTGCCTCGTAAAAATTGGGAGTTCAAATGCAAATCTAGTTGTTTTTCCTTACTTGACGACCCACGCGCAAACATGATTATGACACAGCTAAAGCCTATCGTCACTAGGCCTTATTTGTTCACTCTAGTAAGCTCTCAGCAAAAAATGTGAATCGAAAAATTCACGAGTTTTGTTTTCTATAAAACTCAACGTTAAGGCTGACAATTGTCGTCTTAAATTCTCCCGTCATTCGGGGCTGTTATGTGGAAGGTGTTTTCTATGCCCCCTTAAATAAGCATTCCATTTAACAACCTCGAAATGCAGAAAAACTCAGTAAAACGATTGGCTGAATCAAAAAGCTTGCACCGATTGGAGGTAGTAGCCTTGGTCGCGGTTCTATTGCCCAGGATGAGCTTGTCAAATGTGAAAGAAAGCAAGAAAGAAAGTGTGCATATCATCGAACTCTCGGTTTACAATTTGCTACATCGGGTTTCTTTCTCAAGAAAACTTATTAATTGTACAGTAAAAAGTACAAAAAGCACTGCAACACAGGGCAGTGAATAGCAAACAGAATGAAACTGGTCATGAACCAAGAAAATCCGGTTCTATCGAACATGAAGTGATATGTGGGGATTTCGAGGTGTGAAAGTGATGGATTCTGCTTTTTAGCTTAGCAAGTATCATAGGTGTAACTGCGTTTTATTGAACCGACACAGACGTATTCAATCCGACTAAAGGTGCAGCCAAATGTTCACGGAAAGGAACGCAAACTTATGAAACCTGCACATAAAGCTGTCCGTTCTGGAACGAAATCGTGGAAACGGAATCAAACCGCCAAATTACACTACATTCTAATTCTTTCATCCCTCCCACAAGAAAATGTATCATATAAGACGCACATGTCACAATAGTAAGAGGCGAAGCCTCCATTGATCCTCCGACGTTGGAAACAGTTGGTATCGGGCACCTCTGGGAAGGTGAAGACTGTATTATAGATCGGTTGTCCCCCAGTCATTGCATACCAGTAATTTGTGTTCACTATGAATCTACGGTTTCGAATGGAAGACAAATGCATGGCCTGTACTTAGTGGACCGATTAACGCAGACCATTGATCGACATTATATTATATTTACCCTTTGATTAGGACATTTTCTGTGCATTTCAGATCGGACGTTTTACTCACAACCACGTCGAAAAACAAATAAACGACCAAAAGGGATAGCATGGTCAAGCAAGATTCTTTGACGGATTTGGCAAACGTCCGACGTAAGCTTGAAAAACGTCCAATTGATTATATAACTGTTTTTCGTGATTTGAATAGAGTGTCCAATCCAAAGCGAAAATGGTATATTCACTCTTATAGGAACGCCACATTCCTCTAGGATGCTACAACGTAGTCAGACGACGGTTGCGCCACAGATTGGCCCACCATCGGGTTTTTTTTCGATCTTCAGAACGTCGTTTTTATCAATCATAACAGGATTCGGCCAGGTCATAATTTACACGGTGTTTGGTAGATTTGCTCAGCACGAAAGCTGGATAAGAACGGAAGGAGACAATTCGGCAGTTGTTAAATTGTGGAAACTTCCAGAATTTTCAAACGGGTTGAGCTCAAAAACAAGAAAGACTTGAAAATCAGATGATTTTTTTCCGTGGGACGTTTTGTCGGCAAAATAACCGCATTTCAGAAATATAGGATAAGCCTTGCTCTCAACGAGAAAGTGGATAGACAAACCTCTGTCAACGCATTTATGCACGGCGCAACTCGTCAACGACCCGCAAGGTGATTTCGACTCGAGCGTACCGTGAGCGAAGGCAAGAAGAAGCACTAGCGATCTCATTTCTGAAGAAAAGCAAATTTCCTTTTGATTTCAAATACGGAATTACGGCAGCGGTAATCAATATGGGGTCTTTTTTCTTGTTTTCCGCGCGAAAATGCCATGATATGCAAAAAAAATATAGAAAATATCGAGAAGTGCAATTAGAACAACTGAGAGCGGAATAAGGTATGAACGAATCTATATGGAGAAGCAACAGTTTAATTCCTAGCTGTGCTGCGACTGTTCGCGCTTATATACGCAGATAGAGCAAGGACTCGAAAGGCGTGGCCCACTGTTTCCTTGCAAAGCACCGGGGAGAACAACGTAGCAAAGCGAGAGCGGTGGAACGAGTAGTGTAGATTAACAGCCGGTGAACCCCACATCGTTGTCGAGATCGACACAGCTACAAGATCGCTTTCTTGCAGTGCTATTAGATGTTGATGAATACGATGCAAATCAAACGAAAGTGCTACGAACGAAAGCCGTTCAGCTGAGACGGAACCCAGTTGATCCGTTTTTCAGCTTGATTTTCAGCTGTGATAACCGGCTGACACCATCCACTTTTCAAAGCCTAATTGAAAGTCTATGTTGAACGCGACCTTCCGAACCATCAATCACGTATTTCTTTTCAATTTATTTATTCATTTGTTCTCCACCACAGCCCATCCAACGGATCACAAACGCAAAAAAAAAACAAAAAACGAATCAATGTTACACGTGGATATTGGATCTGAAATGAGAATAAGATAGAAATCAAAATTAAATCAAATTAAAGGGCGTAAACCCATACCCATAAGCAAGCGTAAACCGGATTTCGGAACACGGAAACGGAAGTTCTCCGCCTGCAAGCATGAATTTTTAGTCGCATGGAAATTGTGTCAAAGCACCTGTATGAGAGAAGGAACCAAAGGCGGGACCTTATGAACTCGAATACTCAAGAGATATGGATTGTGGAAGGAAGGTACATTAGCTAGAACAAGTGTTGATTTCTTAAAAATCAAAAGACTGTATATGAGGCGCAGAATCAGTCGGCTGATACCTTTCCACAAATTGAGGTTGCAATGAAGGTCGAATTCCTCAGTGATTGATTAC
The DNA here is from genome assembly GCA_030553155.1 of Nippostrongylus brasiliensis. Lineage (NCBI taxonomy): Eukaryota > Metazoa > Nematoda > Chromadorea > Rhabditida > Heligmosomidae > Nippostrongylus > Nippostrongylus brasiliensis. Next base: position 11,256,374 of record CP130733.1, read on the forward strand.
TGTTTCGTAGACGAAGAGGAGATGAAAAGGAAATCGTTCACGTTCCTCCGGATTGATTTAAGGAACAAAAACTCCCAATGATGGTATTCACTCTCTTGCCTAACCCATAGATAACTGGATGGAAACTGTGCAACGATTCAATCCAGTTCTTGTTTTCTAGAGTTCAATCCAGCATTTCAGACGACTGATATATCTTCGGCTTAGCGGTAATCCTAGAATTACGACGTCTACAAGAAGAAAATCATCATCGGTGGGTTTGGCATGAGTGTAACAAGGTGTTTGACCTGTACGTCAGGTAAAGTGTGATATAGAGCTCTTGTTAGAACTGTGTGACGGGTGGAAACCGATTCTTTATAGGTGTTATCGGTCAACGATCAGTTCATACGCTTGTTTCTGCTTGTACAGCCCCGTTTCGGGGCCTGTTCTGGTCTCGCCCTTCGCTGCAACACGACCTCTTGTCTACGTGCTGACATAGGAGTCGATCAGCTGTAACAACCCTTGTGAACGAGCTCTGAGCTCTACTAGAAATCGCAAAGAGTAATACCTCTATGAGTGGAAAGAATTCTAAGCAAGCCAACATAAGTGAAATGAATATCTATTGTCCATGTGTATTATATTATTTGTTTTATCCACAACGTGGCTAAAATGATTAACTGTATCATCACAATGACAGGAATAATAGAGAAAGATGAAATGATTAGAATTAATCTGCATGTCATATCGCTCATAATCCAACGGTCCATTTTTCCTTCATTGAGTCACTGAAATGATTACTAGCAGTTTTTTTCATACGATCAAGGTGTAGCTGTAGGTATGAAGATGATTATAAATGCGCTCAAAATTCAGATTAGAGAGACCTCCTCTGTTGCTGTTCTCCAGTTGAAAAAGCAATAGAAAATGTATAGCCTTATATGTAGTAGTGAAAAGGCAGAGGTAGAAGGATGCGACAAAATTTGGGTTTGATCTGAAGGGAGAGAAAATTGCTACCGAGAAGTTCTTCGTTCTAGTCTTCGGGGCTTTTCTGTGAAGCAAAGCACTACATGAATGTGTCTCAAAATGTGTATACGAGCCCAAATGAAGCACTTGTGTTACACGGTTATAGCGCCACCTTAATAATTGGAAGGAATGCTTGAGTTAATAAGTCGCGTTTATGTTGGGATGACTCTGATGAGAAGAAAGATAAACCGGAACCCGGGACAAAATGGTAATCCTCCAAGTATAGGCGCTAAATGGTGCACAAACCGTGATTCATCAAGGCGAGCAGCGGGGTTCATTCGCTGTTTTCCCGTAATCTAACACCAATCACTAGCGCTTCGGAGGTTAGGATCCCTGAATGGCGCGCAAACACTCACTCACCCAATCTATGGTTTACTCTGGGTTTATTTACAGGTTTATTCGCTGTTTCGAGTTCGTGGGCTCCGAACTTTTTCCATGCTTAACAGGTTTGCCAGACATATAAATATCGGATAAAGCTAGCTGCGCGCATTGATGAATGTCAATCGCACGACATCCGGGTTACATCTCAGGGCCTATTCCGGGTGTGTTCAAGAAGCCGGACTCAGAGAACTTTCTTTCCTTTGAACATGATAACTGTCTCTTTAATGAAAGACTGCCCGCATTTGCAAAGCAACACTAACATTAACATTAAGCAAGGCCGTATCGAACAATATGTTTGACGTGGTATGTGTGTCACTATCTGACACACTTCAGATAAAAGTGCTCCATGTTGATTTTAATCCGTTGCACCATGGAATCAACGCTGATCAGATCAGAGATCTGAGTTTTCAGGTTATCAAGGAGCTCAGCATCGACGAACACTGTAAACCGGATGTATGAAAGTGCTCACAGTCACTGATGAAATATAACACACTGTAAACAATGCGAAACGAATACATCATGAGAATTCTGTTGTTGTGAGAATCGTAAATCATCCTGAGCATGAAATGGTGGATCCTGTGACATGAGGAAACATAAGAACTACGGAATATCCTAGGAATGAGAGTATCGTTGCTACATAAAATCCTAGCAATGAGGTGGCATGACATCATAAGAACGAGCATAGCAATGTAGCACTACAGCAAGCGCATTATAAAGAACGCATGATAGCTATGAGATGCGGCACTGCTGACCAGAGGTCCATGGGAAGCGTGGGAAAAAGAGTTGTTAGCTGAGGCCCGAAAAAATCACTAGAAAGCGACATGAAAGGAGAGCATAACGTTTCTGAGAAAAACAAGATCAGATTTTGGGGAAAGAAAAAGAACAAGACTTTGTCCAATGTCTCACTAGAAATCTTCGACGTGATCAAGATCCTATTTCTTGCAGCAGCTCAGTGAAGAATCAAGAGAGGTGAACATTCCCGTACTCTGCTGTCGAAACATCTGCGTGAAAGAATTAATTGCAACGATTACGTTTATAAGATGCCGCCTCCGATCACCAGTTGTTGTCGCAATTTGCTGTTTATGCAGTTGTTTCAGTCGTCATTCTCTTTTTCCTTCGACTTCGTCGCCTTGTTCTTCAAAGTCCCGCTCACCTGTGGCTTCCACTGTGGCGATCCATCTTTCCAACCATCATCCATTCTATTTCCATTCCCGCTCGATCACCGCCATGGCTCTGAATCGATCCATCGACCAATACCGTGACACCATTCCCAGACATGTCCATATTACTCACCGCGCTCAGTTCCACAGCGCTCCTGATCTACGCCAGCAGCGCCAACGTCCCATCAGCGCTCACACATTCGAAACCACCGTTTAGCGCTCCTGCCACCACTTCTGCCTGCTGCTAAACGTATTCGCTTTATGAATCGATCAATGCTCTCTCCAGACATGTCTACTACATGAGCAAAAAACACATTTGAAACCACCGTTTAGCGCTCGTGCCACCATTTCTGCCTGCTGCTAAACGTTTTCGCCTTAAAGTGCTCTAGACGCTACTACATCAGGAGTGAAATAGTATGGAACTGGTCTACATTTGCCGACACTCTCGCCTACCTTAAGGTTGGATGGTCCTCAGCTCTTCCTCGTAGCGCTCGACTTGGCGGTTAATCTTTTGAACTGCTACACAGTCTCGCTCTTTATATCCGGGCAGCAAACCTAACGCCGTGTGGTGTGGCATATCTATCTCCAGGGTGGGACAATAAATCGTAGCTATGGCTTTCGTGCAGTAGTAGCATGTCTTGCGCTCATAGGCACAATATACTCTACGCTGCCATTCTTCCAAGCATTTGTAGCAACGCCTCAACTCTCTGATGATCTGTCTGCGCTCCGTCACCGACTGATAGCGCATACAGGCTTGGGAATTATGACTATCCTACTGCCAACAGAAAATACACTTCAGGTGGGGCATTCCCCACGACTTCTCCTCCAATTAGCGATCGGGAATCTGAGCGATCGCGTGCTCGAGATCGCGTGCTCGAGCTCAACCTTTCTCGTCCTGCATCTTTCGGGCTCTAGCATCAGAGCTCGTTTCCGGCGCTCGTTTTCTTGCTGATTCACTTGTTGTTCCTCTTCTGAGTGGGCCTCTGACCTTTCTTCCAACTCGTCGAGAACCTGCTCTTCCTCGGCTTCTTCCTCTTCGGGCTCGTGACACTCAAGCGGGGGTGGGTCATTGACTTCTCGAACCAATCTCTCGAAGTAACTATGGTCGTCGACCCCCAGTTCCTCTTGCGTTCGTTCCAATATCGCACGCACAAGCTCCAACTCCTGACGGGCGTCATCCAGCCGATGCACCACACTTTCGTAGTTGGCCTTCACGTTGGCCAATTTGCGCTTCGGCTCTCCACAGCCCGCTTTCTCGTCATCCAGCAATACCTGCAGCTCGGCTTTCTCGTTGAGCAATCCGCCCGTCAGTTTATTCTGCTTGCTATTCGCCAGCTCAATCGCGTCGTCGATCTCTTTCAGCACCATTTCAGGCTATTTCCGAGCTCGATCCGTAGATGACTTCCTTAGCACGATCATCCAACTCCATGTCGAGTGGGTTCTCTGGTGCGCTCTTTATATGTACGTGCAGAAAATTTTCACGACTCTGGCTGCACAACCAGCAATGATCTTCTTCTGTCAGAACACTCGGCGATCAACAACCCCTGACACCTCCATCACCTTAACGAGAATCGAGAAAACCCAAGGGGCTGGCCTGAGCAACAGGAGTAATGTGGAGACAATAAAAATACAGAACATAGAAGATTACCAACTTACCAGAAGCGTCAGCCAAAGCATAAAAGTCCTCCAAAATGTATGCTGTGGAATAGGTAGTTTGCGACAACCGATTCGTCTGGTACACGGATTCGAGTGGCCGACGGTGGACAGCTAATTGGGAGTTATCTGACGGTATTCGTGCTGAAGGATGTCAGCCGATGACCGAAGCGAATAATAATATATAAAAATCCATAGAACGGTAAATCCATCGCAAATAATAGCATATAGTAATCCATACTGAACAAACAAGTTGTCTACGACCAAAATGTAACGTATCTACGACGACTGAGGAGAAACAGTGCGTACACATCACACTGGTTAAAGGCTAACAAGGCCAGTGAAATTATTACCTAAATAAAACAAAGACGTTCGCCCCCGTCGGAGTGATACAACAAACGCTTAATTAGAGAAACAAACATAAAGTTGGAATGAATAATACTAAGGAGCATCTATTATAGAAAGGGACAATATGAGATAAATCCTAAGAAAGAGTCAACTAAGGCGAGGCGATGAGGACGGAACGAACGACGCTGCTACGCTGGAGCAGAATCTGGACTAACAAGGCTAACCATATCCCTTACTCGCCATCCGGTCTCATTCCATTTTCCCATTCATTTTCCTGTGATTCCCGCTCGGTAACGGGACCGCCCTTCTCCCTAAACCTACTCTTACCGTTATTCGAAATCTGACCACCTACCAGATAGTCGTTACTCCACTGCGTGCTTCCCCGCTTTTGGGATCATTCTACTCGGCCAGGTTGCATCATTACAAACTAATGCTCCAAATCCAAGGAGTTTTGTTTGCATTTGTGACTTTTTTGTTTCACTTATCTACAGAAAAGTAACCAGGAAGATGGCTGCAGCTATTCGAAAGAAGGCTAATAGTCCCCGCCGGTGAATTTACGGCGGGTTATCATGCGAGCAACCGAGCTGGACTGCAGCCCGACTACTTCTGGCACGTCACTGAGAACATGTGAGCTGCACACAACCGGCCACTTCAGGCATTTGCCGCCAGTTTTTGAACAGCTTGTAAGGTCATCGGGGACATTTCCGCTTTCGTTCCACGGGCTCGCTACTTGGCGACACAGCGCCCACACAACTTTTTTCCATTCGTTTTCTTCAGAATTCCCTTCGGGGTTGTTTGTGGGCTCACTACGATTTCGACATATTTAATCTGAAAATCTCTGCTGTTCGTTTTCAAAGGAGCGAAGACAAGTCTGTAGTGGAGGTCCCGCCGCGATGCTACATTACGCCGCCAATGCCGGAACAACGCATCGTGCGGTCGTTTCATTCTTAATTGCCCATCGTTGCCCTTCCCTGCCCATTTTGTCTTTTTTGTAATTTTTCATTATTCTTTTTTGCACTAATTAGGTTTAGGACCTCTCGAAGTGTTGCTGCTGGTAGCAGCACCAACACTCTGACGAATAATAATGTTAATTTAACACGCATCAGAAAAACTTTGTTACTCCATGTGCAAACCGACAGAACGGGGCCAAGGGGTGGGCCGAGTGCTATGCGCGCGTCCGCCGGCTGCCGAGTGGGCCAAAGCGTAGTCCTAAGGGGTTGTCTTCCCCTTCTACCCACCCCTTTACCCCGCCCCGTTGGTTTTGACGGCATCGAGTATCGAAACTTTTGGGAAACTACCTGATGCGCGATTTATCAACGTCTGAGTAAGGTTAACTTACTCCCACGGCTAATGCTACTGATGCAAATCGATTGGTGGCTACTGGTCGCTAGAAGCTAATCGATTCATATCAGTAGCATGCGTCATCAAAAGGGGTTACCTTTAATCTGACGTTGACGAATCGCGCCCTGGTGCGCCGAAATACCGCGTTTAAATTTGGGGTCTTCAATGAAACCAAACCGCTGCTAACAAGTTTTCTGTTTTTAGGAGATTCGCCAGTTGTGTAGAAGCGACATGGACTACGATGACAACATTTCTGTGAGAACCGAGTCGATGATCGACACAACATGTGCAGAAGACTTACACGTTCACTGTCGAGTTCGAGTTCAACGCTTTGAGGAGCAAAACGCACCTTTGCCACACGTAGCCGCATTAATCGAAGGGTTAAACCACTTGGAAAGCGTCTTGAAGCCCACAAATGAAGTTGCAGGCGAACTTCGATTCAAAGGTTAGGAATTGTTAGAATTGCTGCAGGGTGGAGAAAACGAGCTTGATCTTGCAACTAAGGATTTTCAGCTTGACTCCTCGCACGAATACATTACGTGCGCGCTTCGAAATTTGTTGCGCATGGAAAGCTCAGTTTTGAAAATGGCACAGCCTTCTCTTGGTAGCGGCCAGCGTCTACATGGGAAAAACCTCACACAAGTTCGAGTTCACAAAATCGAAGAAAATCCACTTTTCAAGGCTGTCAACCTCAACGACCTGATGAGCTGTTGGAAAGCTCCTACTCATAGTGCTTCAAAAAGCGACGACATATTACTTATCGTGGGCTTATTGAGACACTATTCGGTGCGAGTGAGTCAATCACAGTCAAATTCATCGATGAGGGATATTTTGATGAGTTTTGTCCCTTTTTGCGGTCGGGAGCTTTTTAATCTACCTTCTTGTTCTCAGATTGAATTCGATCCAAGCCGTCATCAGTCGTCATCGTTTTGCGATCTCATTATATTGCCTTTGAACATCACACAGTTTATGTATTGCATTTATGTATTGTATGTCATTCACATATAACAATGAGATTGTGTTCTTTCTTCGTTTTGGTCGGTTAATAAAAAGTCAGAGTTACAATGCAACACATAAGTACTGACCTTGTTGCGTCAGCATAAGCATTTCCCTTTATCGTCATCACTCCACATTACAGTGCAACGCCTGATCTGCCCGTTGAACGTGCTAGTACTTGCAGTAATTTTACCAGTGCTATTTCCACTACTTTCTCAGAACTATCGCTACCACCCTGTGTACTTGGCACAACTTTCAGCACCGCATTTATCACTACTTTCTTTCTCCTTCCAGGTACGCACTTATACTAATACTTGTGCTTGTCTCCTACCATTTATGAAAAAGGGTCATGGTCAATGTTTAAGTGACGTGCCATACCGACGTTGCGGTTAACGCTACGTTGATCGCTGTTAATTAGGCGTCGTACATGAAGTATTGTGTGTGCCACAGATGCCTGCGGATACCGTAGGAGTTAATTAGAGAAAATACTTATCAGCTGATGCAGGTGTTTTTAATGTTTCTGTATTCATTGTTCCGTGGAGTTTCGACGTCTTTTTTTGGTATTGTTCGATATTTTTTATTGCAAAGCGCGCTTAATGTTTCCGTATTCGTTGTTCTGTGGAATTTCGATGTCGTTTTTGGTCGTGTTCGATATGTTTCTTTCAGAGCGCGCTTTTTGTAAGTGGCGGCGACAAAATATCTCATTATGTACATGGAGGATTTTGAACGGATAATGGTTTAATAGAATGTTACGACGAGGAAGAGGTGAAATGTTAATTTATCGAGGTTCTGGAGCCACAGATGGATTATTTATTTGTTACGGATGTACGACAATCCATACATACGCATTGCGCGAGTACAGCAAAAAGAAGTCAAGTTCTTGCGGGAGAGCTCGGAACTGCCATCCTAGTGAGGATTACTTTGAATCACTGTTCTGTTTTCTTGCTGATCTTGCTGATCTTGAGATGATCTTGCTTGTGTTTGCTTGCTACCTTGTTCCTTGCATTTAAGGCACCTAAGATGCTCGTTGCCGCTTTTCGACACCCCCGATTGGCGCTACATACCCAATCCATATCATCGTTTGACCCAACGGCCCTCTTTAGGGCCACAAATATGAGAACGAATCTGACGGCTTAGAGCGAGCCTATAATTGATAAATATTTAATCGTGCGTTCGTGTACTCATTGTTAGCGAATATTGAAGGGTTTTCGTGCTGATAATTTTATTCAAATTCCAGGAATATGGAGAAAGTTGGACTTGCGAGATTCTACAGAACTGCTCTTCAAACGACATGTCGAAAATGGCGAGCAAAAAGGTGAGGACGCTGAATTTTTCTCTGAACTTGAAGAGGTCTAAGAAGTGTTTTTCAGATTGAAATATAGCCGCAAAGCTATTGCTGCATGTGTTGCGGTAGCGCTGACAGTTGGAGATAAGGTGGAGAGTCGTCGCAGACGCTGGTACAGGCCTGTTTACAGTCTTGCTGCCGGCAGCAGCAGCAGAAGTGGAGGATAGGGGGTTTAACGCAGTTGCAGCGTCCGGCAGCAGACCGACAGCAGGGGGGTGTTTCAAGTATCGACAGCAGCAGCAGGGGTCCCATCGCGAATAATACCGTACGATTGGCGCGCCATTTTGAGTGGGGCGCAGGCAGCCATATTCATTCGCCCTCGGTTGTTTTAGACCAATTCCTTTTGTTTCTTTCATTTTTTTCATTACTTCGACACGCTGGTAGTATTTAGGCGAGTGCCGAACCGCGTCATATCTCTTTGTTTTGGATCTCTTCCTCTGAGTATCGATTTGAACTAACCAGGATTTCGACATTCATCTAGTATTTAGGAGAGTGCCGGACCGCGCCACATCTTTTTGTTTTGGATCTCTTCCTTTGATTTCCGATTTGAACTAGGATTTCGACACGCAGGTAGTATTTAGAATGGGAATTGAACTCAATTCAATTCCCGTGCGCTGTCAACATTTTGCGAATATCTCCAAATATCTAAAAGCCCTCCAGCTATATCTTGTCAATAACCCGCAAACAAAAAGCGGTAAAAATACAGTTTGTTTCTAATGCCTTCTTTATCACTATGCCAGCTCCTCCTCATCGTATGTTTGCTTGTGCACAGTCCTTTATATCAGAAATTACTGTTCACCGTGTGTTTTTTTTACAGTTTTGTGAAACCTGCTCTGTGGAATCCACCCTATGCGCTTGGCTCTCATATTTGTCCCTACCGCTGTTTTTTTCATCTTCATTTCGCCTTTATTTTATACTCTTCCTGACCTTAGAAATTTCTGTAAATTACTGAAGTGGTTTCATTAGGGTGTCCCATGAGCTTGGCAAGCTTCTGGACCATTTGAATACGAATCTCTTGCGTATAATAACTTCCTCATACTACTTGAAAAGGTGATTCCTCGGCCCAGAAAAATTTCTTTCCGATTTTCAGGGCCACTCCAACGATTCGGTATGGAAAGTAAAGGTGGGGCTGGTGGAGGTGATGGGGCTGGAGGTGGGGATCTTCCACTCAAACGACGTTATTATGTTCTAAGATCCCCACGTCGAGGGAAAGAAAACTATGATGTCGTTGATGTCGACGAGTTTGATACAGAAGAACCTCCCGTTGACGAATCCTGTACGGTAATTTGGCGTTGGACTATTGTTGAATGGGTTGACTTTTGTAAAACAATGCGTACTTGTTCAGGGGTGTTCAAGGTGAAGCAAGAAGCTCCGAACATATGGACAGACGATCTACGTGATTCCCTCATTAACGAGGTTATGAACTGTGAACCACTTTGGAACAAGAATATCGGCGCGTACAAAGATCGTGAGAAGAATATACTTCTGTGGGGTAAAGTCCGTGATGTGTTAAACACTAAGTACGGCACTAACTTCAGGAGTAAGTGTAGGCAGTTATGTTTATGAGACTCTCAGGTTATTTCTTTCTTTTCTCGTTTCAGCGGAAGACATTCGTGGTCAGTGGAAAGTGTTGCGGGACAGTTTCTTTCGCAATCGAAAGAAACTCTGCAGCATCCAAACGGGCTCAGGAGCAGAAGCAGCTAGCAGTGTGCCTGCAGACGCGAAAAAGATACGCGAAACCGTTATGAAATTTTTGTGTCATAGAGATGGAGTGCGGTAAAAGCTAATACCGCTTAATATCTATTGTGACCTACCAATCTTGTTGATTTTTGATTACCGCCACCTGATATGCATGATTTTGATATGTATCGAGATTTTAATGAAGTTGTCTGACATTTCGTGTTGCACAGGAATGACGCCCAAACGAAAGACATAGGTCATACAATGTCTCGTCATCAGGTATAGGTACACTTATATGGGCCATTATATTTGTGAACTGAAGTAGCTCTGAACAAGTTGAATACTGAGTGGGCAGAACAGTTTAATTCTCAAATCAAATAATTTTCTGGCTAGACAATAGACACAAAATATCAATGTGATGAAATGAACCGCTGAGCAGTACACCCATATCATGAGTATCAAAGTTCACGCACTGATTTTGTACATTAAAAGTGAATATGTCGTGCTTTGCGGACCCAGTTAATGACCCAGTTACCTACTTTCCCATCTTCCTATACCGGTGAAGAAAAACACGCCAACAAGACCGGAGGAAATCTCAACAACATGGCGAAAAACAAAACAACCACAGATTGACGACAAAGTTTCAGTACTGCATCAGGAATCACGCGTCATTTTCTTCGTTATCAAAGCCGCCTTCGTCATCAACCTTGAAAAATAGATCGGGACGATATATATATATATATATATATATATATATTTATATATATTTATATACACATATATGTATATATATATATATATATTTATTTATTTATTTATTTATTTATTTATATTTATATTTATGTATTTATTACGTCATTGGTGACGCGCCATAAACATCAGAAAATCTAGAAACAACAAACAAACAACAAAAAGAACATGTAATAACTAGTGCTTAGAACACTTCCATATATGGTAATATGCTATTCAGGGAGCATTTTCTCATTCTTGAAAAACTCGTGAGGCGTGAAGAAAGAACGCAATAGGAACCCGATTTTTATATCGTCGAACTCGTCTACCTAAATGTGCATCTTGAAATACATTTTGCCAAAAACAGTACGATTCTTGCTGGCTGATGTACTTGGGAAATTTAAAAGAGTGGGTAGGACGATTGAATCAAAAGTTGAAACGTTAGAAGCAAAAGTTGAAGCGCAGGAACTAAAATAGCTGTATAGTACCAAAGGGCTACAATCGAATGATGCAAAAATATTCCGAGAGAAAAAAGAAAAAAATACCTAGACGAAACGCGAAACAAGTGCTAATTCCAAGAAAATCGCAGGCCAGATAGCAGTATCGATCGGCAGCCTTCACTTGGCAACGTTCCAAGGAGACTGTATTGGTCCCACCACGACAACTTCCTCAGCAGAATTTTGTGCCCACGCCCCGCCCCCATTTTGCTGCTGCTGCTGGCAGCACGACTGTAAACAAGCCTTACGTGAGGCTCGCACATGCAGCAACTATGGACTTGCGCTTCAAGTCTTTCGACAGCTACTTGAGCTGTTTGGATGAGGAGCAATTCTATAGGTACACTAGGCTCCGTCCTGAAGAGTTCATGGAGCTGCACGAGAGAATTGCCCACAGGATAGAACATGCTCGGTGCCATAGAGCTCCCATATCGACAAAGCACAGGTTGTCGATATAAACGCTAAGGTAAGGTAGATGGCACAATTTACGGAATGTATGCCGACATTCCTGCTCACAAATTCCTCGGCCACGGGAGCTCCTTTGTAGCTACGGCTCAAGAATTCAGTGTTGGCAGAAGCACCGTAGAGCAGACGGTTTATGAATGCTGCCGAGCCATCATCGCAGATTTGATGGCATTCAAAGATACTAAGGTCGGTTACGAGAATAACTTGATTCAGATTTATCGGACGAGGCTTTTCCGCCCCTAACCGTGGAGACATGGCAAAGAAGCGCTGAACAGTTTCGCAGCCTTCGGCGATTTCCTAGAGGAGTAGGAAGCATGGATGGAAAGCATTTCAGATGCTTTGTAGGTCTTGCATTTTGGACTCAGCATTTTAATTCGCTTTGTCATGATGTGGCTTTGCGGGCTCCAAGTAAGAGTTGGAGCTCGTATTTTAGCTACAAAGGACACTTCTCATTTGTGTTACTGGCAGTTGTGAATGGTGGATATCGCATTTTGGCAGTTGATCTAGGAGGAAAAGGCCGCCACAGCGACTCGGGTAACTAATTGAGATCACTTGTAGCCACATTTTCCATATACTAATAAGCTTTACTTTGCCCTTTTCGCCACATTAACGGTCAAGACGACGCTTGAATCGTCAGTGGTGAACTTCCCCGCAGGTGGAGATCTCCATGGACAGGGCCATGTAGACTACCACATCTTGGCGGATGGAGGGTTAGCTCAGGAAACATGGATGCAGAGACCTTTTAGACAAGTGGAATTAGCCAACAACGCATCCAAGGCACACTTCAACAGACGTTTTACCTCGTTACTTATTTCTACTTCACATTAGAATAGCTCATAGGCATTAACTTAATATGGACATTATAGCGCTCCCCGAGTGGTGGAGTGTGTGTTCGGCATCCTTAGTTCGCGGTTTCGCCTGTTTCAGCGTCCGCTGGTGGGCACAGAAGAAAACTGTAAGCTGGTAGTAGCTGCTGCTCTGGTGAGATTTGCCGTAAAAACCCATTTGGATGAAATATTTATTAGTATTTCAGGTGCTGCACAACATATTGGTAGCTCGAATAATTCCAGAACACCTGTTGCGACGCTATGCACCACACACCAAAGAAACTTTCCCGTTACCAGTTTCCAGAGCGCGCGCAAGGATAGAAGCGCAAAATCAACGGTCGCGAATGATGGAATATTTCGCGCACCGAGATAGTATCTAGTATTGTGGTACCTTCTCAGCAAAATTTGATCTTCACACCACCATCTGTACCTTCCTGTGTATCCCTATATATCATCGTTTAGTACTTTACATCATAGCCCTTGATATTATCATTTATTCATCTTAACAGCACTATTAACAACAGAGATCAACAATATAATACAACTCAGGCATTACGTTGGTGCAAAACGAGCGCCGATTTTCGCAGAGCTCAACACAAACCGACGGATTTCAAATCAAAGTCCAAAAAGGATGTCGTTTTTGCACCAACCTACTGCCGACTCATTCGACCACTTCCCCGTTCTGCACTGTGATGGTTGCCTTTGTGAGGTCCACAGTAAGTTCGTCCGCCTTGAGCACAAATTTTTCGCCAACTTTCGCATCCATCTCGCACAACTGACGCAGCTTTCCAGCTATATTCATACCTAAAGCAATCCTGTCGCTAAATATAAAATACATTATGGACAAAAAATACAATGCTATTGCCAAACCCGTTATCCCGTAGCGATCCGTTTGCTCGTGCTGTCTAATAGCATAGGCGATGTCATCGAGCGCTGAAAGACGAAATTATTGATGAAGATTTGTAGATATGGAAAACAAAACATACCCGCCGAGCTTTCCGCCGCTCTTTGTTTTGGCACCTTTCTTGCCAATTCCGCGAATGGTTTAATAACGTCGGCCGAAATTGTGGTACTATGAGGGGTTCTAGACCTCGACGAAGCCCTAGATGAGCACTGAGATGGAAGAGACTGAAAAGGAAACTTGTCTTTAAAGCTCGAAATCGCTCCTAGTGCTATGGTGTTACTTCAACGAGGTCTGCATCGCCCTCCTCTCTCGTGGCCTCGAATGTAGTTGTGTATCGTATACTGATTTGCAAATAGTATGGGTGTATACATACTTTGTCACTGCGCACACTGCTACATTCAAACGCTATACTGAAACTGACCCTTGGTCGTTCACGGAGCTCAAAAACGACATAGGCTCATAAAATGGCCGTTCTGCAATCTCGCCTCGATGTTTTGCGAGGCTTCAGCGCCTGACAGATTTCTGGATTTCTCTCTGGCGTCCTGTACTTTGCACCTGTATGTATTCCGCAGGTTTCGAAATGCCTGATACAGTTCCTTCTCTGAAAGCCTTAATTAGCTTTCCACAATAACGAAAACAAGAATACTCTATCTACCTCCAGACGTCCTCTCATAAAAGTCGTCCATGGCATTCTTTATTCCCTTCCAGGCTCTATCGCGCTTATAGTTGTCCTTGTAGTCGAGGTGGGTTTCGTCCCATTTTCCGTATGATTTCGAACGAATTAAATGAGAGTTATTCTCTTTTGAATGCCCAGCACATCCACCGGTTCGGTCTCGACTCTTTTGGCGATCATAGTCAACTGCAATGGGATTATTTTCCTGCTGTTTCTGAAGACTTGAATGTTCTTCTTTGTGCTCTATGGATGTCTTACAGTGTATGTATTTATTGTTAAACGTATTCGAGTGTCTGCATTAAAGTAGTTACGTATTTGTCTTGAGATTTGATCTATTTTGCATCTTCTTTTTTACTCCACTGAACGGCAGTAGCGGCACGTCTACAGTAGTATGGGTTGCTTGACCTTCGATGGTGGTAGGTGCATTACTTGAGCAAATTGCGTGAAATGAACATTACTACAAAGTACAAAACCGATAAACAAACTATTAGATTTATAATACATCAAATATAATACATAAATAATAATAGATTAATACATAGATTTATAATACATCAACAAATAACAAAGAAACTAATTCACAAAAAACGTCAACAATACAAAACTAAAGAAAATAGGACTACAAACAATAGAAACGTAAACAAACTATTAGATTCATAAATACATAAAATAATATTTAAAAATTTTGAAAAACATAAACTAATTTACTAACCGAGTCAATAAGAGTAATAAGTAGTCCAAGGTTTTACCTTCCGAAGACCTGAAAACACAATATTAATGGAAATTACCGACGAAACACAAAATAAAATACGACACGTTGAAAAAAACATAGATAATACATTACTAAAGAAAATGGACAACAAACTGTAGAACCGATAAACAAACTATTAGATTCATAAACATAAATAATTTATCTGTTAAAAAACATAAAACATAGAAACTAATTCACTTACCGAATTATTGATGATTAATAAGTAGTCCTATGCTTGGCCTTCGGGAGATCTGAAAACAGAACATTAATGAAATAACGCTACAAACACAATATAAGACACGACACACGCGAAAATACATCGATAAGATTATACTAGAGAAAAAGGACAACAAACAATAGAGTCAATAAACAATAATAAATAAAGGATTTAGGTCAGGCTACTCTTTTATATCCATTGCAGACCGTGCATGCTTTTATACGCTATATAATACATAAACATCAAAGCAACCTATGACACGTTTGAATCCTTCAAATTTCTACCGTACATCATATACATGAACATCATAAACAATCTATAACACATTTGAATCCTTCCAGTTTCTACCAAAACGCACTAATCACATCGTATGCCGTCAATTTACCAAAAACATAACATCGTTCCTTCATCCTCCATCCAGCTATTACACCTACTTTCCACTTTAACATGCCTATCTACAATTGCTCCTTCCTTTCCGAGTGTAAGTAAATTGGGATACGAGTTGTCATGCAGTCATCTGCTTCAGACACTTTGACCACTGTCAACTCGTCCCCTAACTTACACTATATTCTACATGTTCTCCACATTTCATCCGCATTTCTCTACCCTCTCAATGTTATTCTCACGTAATCATTTATTGCACTCTTTATGTGATGACTTATTACTCTATAAATTTAATACGTTATCAGTTCTTATCTCGTCGCATTTAACCACTTGCTACTTAATATGACACACATATTAAAGTCACAGTCGTTCAACAATTAAACAAGCTAACTTTCCCCTAATGGTTACACTACTGTATGTTGTTAATATTCTATAGATCAATACGATGTGTGTTACCGCTACGTAACACACAAAGCAGAGGTGTGAGGCCTTTGTGCACGAACACTAGTGAAACAGAAAGTTTATCATGAAACACCAATAAAACGGAAGAAAAATGCAAGAAAATGTGATGAGGCGAGGTGCTAAAATAAAGATGGGATTCGAGAAAGGGGAAGATCCCAGCAGAGGGGGAAAGACAGGCGAAACCTGCGCCCACGACGACGATCCGTCCACTCACCCGACTACCCGACCCGGTGCATCCCCTTCTTTGGCTGGCGCGCGATCTGTCAAAACATATTGGAGATCACAGAAAAAGAGCGCAGCAACCCGCTACTACACTTCTCATTGACGATCACTGCTTCTTCTATTTCTTCTTTTACTGATCCCCAAAATGTTATACGCCTTTTCCTAATATATACTAAAAAAAGGTCATATGATGGGGTTTATAAAAGCGGGAGTGGACAACAGGGGGAACACTTCCGTGCCTCCATAAGGTCCTACTCCTTAACCATGCATTTTGCGAACTCATTTACCTGGGTACGTCACCACCCGGCAGCAGCCCTGCAAAAGGTTTCCCTCCGGGTCTATGGACTAGGCCATCCATAGACTATAAATAAAGGTCTACAAACAACCTCTCATATCATAACAACCTAACTAATACACACTATTATAAATGTTATACATTCTATAAAGAAAGGTGGACAACATCTATACACTGTTGAACTTTGGCAATCAAAATAAAATGATTGAATGCAATCGTAACTGTAACATATGTAAAATTACAAATAAGGGATCTTGCATTATTAGTAGTACCACAAAATTGAAAATGTTAACCAATGTTGGCCACTCATGTAAATGTGAGAGCAAAAACGTATACTGTATAACGTGCAAATCTTGTAATATGCAGTATGTAGAGATAACCACAAGGAAACTCAAGGATAGAATCAGAGAACATATGTACCACATTAACAAACAGGACAAACAGGACTTTTTATACGAACACTTCCAAGAATGCGAAAACAATGGCATAGAAGTTATAGTACTGGATAATTTAGAAGATAATAAAGATAAAGAAGTACTAGAATCTAAAGAACTTTTCTGGATTCAACTCTTAAATACAGCATTTCCATTTGGCCTTAATGATAGCATTAAAGGTTATGGCAATATATCACAAATAGACAACCCTCCTATAACAAGCAAAAGTCATCTCTATTATAAAGTACGTGTTTTAAAAATAAGACGCTATCGTTGTAAGAAGCGTAAAAAAGTAATAAGACCTTTTAACATTGAACAAACTACTAGTGATATAAATAATTGCACATCTTCATACGATCTATACAGATTCATAAGGACACTTTGTAAGAAAACCATTCATAAATTGATAATATGCTGCTACGATACCCCTTTCATTTCAAAAATATGCTGCTACGATACCTCTTTCATTTCAAACATTAATCGCACCAACAAACACAAACTATTATGTGCACTATGTAATTACCAATTCCAAGACTTAAAAATTGATAAACAACATAAAAATGAGGTAAATATCAATCTAATATAGATAAATATCAATCAATCTTATATAGATAACTCTTTGGAAACGATCAATTTCAATAGGATTTCAAAGAACATATTTATAAAGAACACAATAGGTATGAACAGATTCCGGGAATGTTTTACTACTTTTTCCAATAATCCACTTTTCTCCAAGATAATCTTTAATCTTTAGCTATATAGATTTGGTTAACAAAGCACCGTGCTTATGTACTAAATATCATTATAAAGATTTCTCTAATGGTTTAATAGGACATATCGTTACTGGTGATTTGTCTATAATCAAAGACATTAACCTCTGCAACATACTAAGTAAAGGAACAAAATACAGACTCCCAACAAAAAACGACATGAATCGAATTGGATAAGCAATACTATTAAAGAAGTAACTATGAAATTTGAAACAATATATAGGCTCAATAGAGACAAATGTAATGACATATATACGTTTCTAAATATTACCTTTTATCAAATAGTTCAACCCATCTTGGGAAAAACGATTCAAACTAGTAAAGGAAAAATTCACAACCAATCCTATAACTCTAGGTACCTAAAATACCTACAAAATTACTTTGTTTTTGTCCCACTAGACAAAGCTAGTAATAACTATGGATTAGTGTGCAAGAAACTATACATAAAAATCCTTACACAAGAATTAGGGCATAATACTACATCACATACAATAGACAACTGTAACATGATATATGAACAAGCCACACAAGAAATATACACCGTTACAGCCAAACACAATACACTAATTTCCAATCTTGGTTTGAATAAAACAATTGAGAATACACTAATTCCTTACATTTATGTCATGCCTAAACAACATAAAAACCCTATTAAATTCAGATTTATAACAGGCGCTTCTAATAGAACTATGAAAGATATCTCACTTGAACTTAACAAAATATTGGAACACATGAAAAACCATTTTATCAAATATATTACCACCATCAAAAGAAGGAAGAAACGATTAATAGGCTACTGGTCCATCAATGAAACCACCATCAGTGATCAACTCTGTTCTATCACAGGCCCAAACTTAAAACTTTCTCTGCAGATTCTAGAAATATGTTCACTAATATAGGGCATAATATAATCATGAAAAACATGATACAACTTATTAGTTTGTGTTATCGTAACGCAAATAAAGACTACCTTGCAGTAAATAAAAACCTTCCTAAAATACTCTATACAGACTCTAATAAATATTATAATTACAATTACTACATAAAAGAAGAAGTTATCTACCTCATATAGTACCATATTAATAATAGTTACTGCAATTTTGCTGGTGTTCTTCTCAGACAAAGAATGGGTGTCCCAGAGGGAGGTAACTGTAGTCCTCTTCTTGCGGACCCAACTGTCTCCATTCTAGAATATAACTATAGCATTAATGACCTACAACCTAAGAAAATATTTGGACCTTTCAGATATGTGGATGGCATACTTATTATACACAACTGTAACGATAATGAGGAAGTAACTCGTGTACTTAACCAGGTTCACCAAAACCTATTAAATTTTGAAATTACCAATGACCATGAAGATAAGTGTAACTGCCTTGACTTACACATATGGATACATAATGACAAGGTATACACAAAAATGTATAACAAAACAGATGACTTAATTTCAAGGTAATTCGTATGCCTCGTATGGAGACATACATAAACAACAAAGTAAAATATGCTACTATTTATACAGAAATCCTAAGAATAGCACGTACATGTACCCTATTAAAAGACTTTGTTGAAATGTTCAAACAACTACGATAACCTCCTCACTATAGGTTACGATGTAAACTCTATTCAAAACACTCTAAATAAATGCATAAAAAAGAATAAATACATTGCTTCTAAGTATGGCCTGTGTGAACCTAGCGGTAAAATTACTTATGGAAGATTGCATTCGTAATGCCCTAAACCACATACACGACTCTTGCTCTGCTATTTCCCGCCAATTTTGAACATACCATGTAGACAGGTCACAGTTACCACGTCACCACAACACAATCAATTCCCTGCTCATCCTCAATAGATGCCTCGACACTTTCTCTTTCTCTATTGAGAGATCTGTTGATATATTGCATCCATTTATGGTTCCTCTTTAAACTATGTCTTACGAGAATCTTTTGCTACGACACTGGAAGTCCTACAACTTTCCACGTCGTATTTTACTTACAGGTTAGTCCCTTTCTTATGTCTATTTATACTCTCATCTATATAGTTATAGAGCCATTCATTCATGCTCATGAGTCCCGGGAATGGCTTTATAATTTATACTAGCTCGTTCATGGTAGAGACGAAACGAAATATACTTTTCATCTTCTTTGTTGGCTTCTGTTTTTGATGCTTTTCATCTTCTTTGTTGGCTTCTGTTTTTGATGCTTTGTTTATCAGTTTGATCCGCGGCTCAAAGAACCCCAAAAGTGTACTTTCAGCGAAATTTGTGGCCCTGGGCGGATTTCCATGGTG
This sequence comes from Nippostrongylus brasiliensis, assembly GCA_030553155.1. Taxonomy (NCBI): domain Eukaryota; kingdom Metazoa; phylum Nematoda; class Chromadorea; order Rhabditida; family Heligmosomidae; genus Nippostrongylus; species Nippostrongylus brasiliensis. The sequence goes on from CP130733.1 coordinate 11,276,190, forward strand.
GTGGTAGAAGCATTACTTGAGCAAAATGCGTGAAGTGAACATCAGATTCCTGATCTGCAGCTCAAAGAACCCTACAGTCAAACTTCCAACGATTTCGAGATTTTTAAGCTCTGCAGTGCCTTAGATTGAATTTTGCAGTAGGTAAAAATCCAAATAAAGCAAAACAAAGAACTCCACAAAGAGTAAAGCGAAATCACTCGAGCACCGCGATGCTTGCTTCCGAGTCAAGTGAAAATCTGAGTTAATAACTCGCAAGCACCACCGAATTTGGGAACAGTGTCAATAAAGATGAGAAAATTGAATGAGGAAATTATATAAGCCACTCACCTTAAAAAACTGGGAACGTTGAAAATTTGAGGCGTCAAGCAATGAAGAACCTGGAGATTATGAAATTTGGAGAAGAAGCTAAGGTAAGTAAACCGATAAATCAGTTCGGGAAAGTAGCTAAGTAAGTTAACTGATAGATAAATTGGATGGAGTGGAGAAATGCAATTAGGAACAACTTAGAAACAATGAAAAAACACACGCAAGAACGAGAAGGAAACAAGCATCCGACGAGAGTGCAAGACTGTCACTACACTGTAGTCAGTGACAATACTCACCCGCAGTTGTGAAACTCCTTCGTGACGAAATAGCCGCGTCGCCGGTCATCTTCGGTTATGTTTCGAATGGCTCCTGAGCAGTCGCATATATCAGTGCTAAAAGTGATCAGAAGCGGAAATGGGTGCCTTCCGAGCTTCCCGTGGTCGATTACCTCTCTTTGCATGTGCTTGAAGTCAAAAAAGTGATAACAATGAGTACACGAACACATGTGAACACGATTAAATATTTATCAATTATATGCTAGACCTAAGCCGTCAGATTCGTTCTCATATTTGTGGCCCTGAAGAGGGCCGTTGGGTTAAACGATGATATGGATTGGGTATGCAGCACCAATCGGGGATGTCGAAAAGCCGCAACGAGCATCTTAGGTGCCTTAAATGCAAGGAACAAGGTAACAAGCAAACACAAGCAAGATCATCTCCTAAAAACAGCTCGATTAATTTAGAACATGGAGAAAACAGAACAGTGATTCAAAGTATGATATCCGCGTCCTCCGCTTTGTTAAAATATTTTTACTGGACTTAAATAAGGTCCGAAATGTAGTGTAGCGTCAGCGGAAGATGCGGGTCAGTATAATACGAGGATCACACGAACAGGATTGATATATATTTATTGTGGAAGTCAGAGACACAACAGACGCATGAGGCGAAGAAGTAATAGGTACAAGCAGGATAACTCTCCCCCCAGGATGAATTAACCCATGAAAAGAAAAGAATCAAAGAAGAGGATGGACCACCAGCCCGGGTCCCAGCACGCTGGTGGTTTCTCCGGGCCTTCTTTTATACGGCCCGGGGCGTTTTAACGCGTGGGCCGACTTCTCGGAATCTCCCACGCTCATCCTAGAGACTAGGTGTTCTGCGGAGGCGAGAGAGAAACTCGCCTCGGCTTTTGGTCTCCGGTTCCAAGAAGTTCCGTGTTAATGACCGGCGCCAGCCGGGTCGGCCAGCTGCCAGGGTGATTAGTCTTTCGGGTTCCAACTGTTGCTCCCGAAATACCTTTCTCAATATCCCTTCTTATCCCATCTCGTGATCCTGACATCCCCGGCCTCTCGCAAGTTCCGGTCCCCGGAACTAAATTGTGAAGTTTGTAAAGTGCGGGATCAGGATAGGGCAGGAGACGTGTGGAGTAGCGGCGTCGATGATGAAGTGTAGCCGGTCAATGGTGGCGGACGTCGCGAGGATGGTTGGGTTTCACAGTTGACAGTGCTGTAATTGTTGATTTAGTTGTAATATTCGGCGAGAAGGCGAAAATCGGTGGAAAAAATTTTGTGAATGTAAAAGTATATTGTGAAGATGATATAGGGGTACTGGATCGTTTATATGGTGGAGTTGTTGCTATTATACCGACGAACATAGTACCTAATACTTGGTTTGGGTAGGGACAAGCGGTACAGCTTTTGATCAGTGACAGTGCTCTCACCATCGAGCGCGAGTATCAGTAAAGACTGTTTTTGTAATTCTCTCCAAGTGCCATATTACTCAGTTATTGAAAGATGGAACAGTTGTTGTTGAAACAACAGGTGTTTGAACTGATTTAAGTCACTCATAAGTAACGATAAGCAAGTATCGGATACGACTATTATGACGGGGTTTTATTGAGGCCGTGGTTATGATTTCGCCCTAGGTAGATCTTAAAATTGAATTTCCGTTTACCTCCTGCGCGTGTTAGAGTTGTATGCACATACGGAAGGAATGCATGAGCTCCGAACGATCTAGAGGAACACATTTCTGAACGGACAAGCCATCACAGGCACAAGGTACAGGACCGGTGATCAGCAGACGTTCGACAACCCCGTTCCTCGTCCATGTGAGGGTTGGGGAACATGACTGGAGGGCCGAAACAGAGTCTGGATCTGGTGCTGAATTCCTTGCCGTTGATGTGTCCATTAGAGCTAGCGTTATGCTCAAGATTTGTTCGGAGCGTTCGATGGAATTTAGATGTAATAGGCTCAACATTGGCATAGGGTAAGCGAAAAAGTGATGTATATAAATATTTTTGGTTCGGCGAAATTATACCTATCGTGCCTATAGAGATGAAAAAGCGATATAGTCGTTTTCGGTTCCTTTGCGTATCTGTACTTATTGAAGTGTGAAGTTACAGAAGGTTCTTTTTTTCCAAGACGGCTCTTGAAATGCTGCTGGTAAAATGGCATCAAGGAAACGTGTGCGTGGCACGTAGGTGGTAAATGCTGTTCTTTCCCTTGCGCATTGCACTCGATTGTTTGGTTACTGTCACTGCTCAATAGTTTGTGGTTATATTGTGTTTAGCGAAATAATGTTGAGTGGGATTTTTTGTAGGACTTATGGTAATTTAAAGCACAATGGGTACTTATATGTGGTAGGAAGAAAACTGTTTTCTAAGTGCCGTTTGGAGATGTTTCTGCAAATCAACAACCACTGAACGTGTGGTATTTCTTTGGTTTAAAGGAATGGGAGTTTGTGAAACTTCCGTGATCGTGCTAAAGTAAGGCAGAAGATGTTTCTGAACGCGAAGCTTTGTTGTTTTGTATAGGGGGCTCGGACGTACGTAGTATAAGCTGTTAAAAGAATCATTATTTTTGTGTTAAGGATGATTTTTGATTGAAAAAGTCGTATAGAGTGTAGAATTACATCTTATGCTTTTGTTTTGAAAAATATTGGTTTCCGTCAGATAGGGTTGACAGGAATTGAGAACTAAACCCTTGAGGTCTCGAGACTTGACGAAAACGGAGTTATTTGATTTACATTGGGACGATCGAAGAGAGGAACAAACGAAGTCTGGCGTGTTTTTTTTAGTGGGAGTGGGTTCCCACTGGTGCACTACCGTATGGTGCATTGACTAGAGGTTCGCGAGGTAAAAAAGATCGCGTATATTGAGTCGTGGAAAAGCTTCTCAATTTTACAGAAGTTGACGTGTTAAGTTGACGATTTAGCGGCAAGTGCATATATTTAATTAAGGACTATATCTTTTCCGAGTTGAAAAGAGGGTGAAAGCGGAACAGGGAGAACGAAAATTGTTTCATTTTGGTTGATGGAAACATTGGTTATTTTTTGAATAGAGAGGGAATATAACTATTTTGGTAATTTGCTGCAGTATATTGTTTAGAGATGTGGTAGTTGGATTGCAAAAATAATGCCTTAGAGGTGAATGACCCTTCGTCGCTTTTCTGGGGGCGAGGTTATCTCTTTACGCTATCGGAGTTATCGCCGTAACCCTCGTCGGTTCGTGATCCTACATGGCCACTGCAGGATGGCGAGGCGCGATGATAATAGAGTTTTGGTAGGTAGCTGCGTTTTGTCGCCGGTGCGGATATTGGCTCAGCGATTAGAGATGTGATTAATTAATAGTCGCGGAGCTGTGTACGATAATTGATAGATTCGAAAATTTTAGCTTTTGAATTTTGTCTGATTTTGCCTGGGTAGCGGAACAGAAGCACGTTATTTTAATGTACTTTTTGGAATTACATCTAAAATTTTATTGTCTTTTTGTGTTTGTGCAGGATGACCAGGGTAGTATGTGAAACAAAATTGTCGGTAGAGACTTTGAGTTGAATTTTCGTTAGTTAAGAGGTGAGGTGTTTATTGGGCGATAATTGGTAGGTAGGGCAAGATTTCACGCTAAATGGGTGCAGAAGTTTTTTCTTTTGGGCGGATTGTATGGTCGTCGCCTGGAGTCAAAGTTATTGCGTTGCGGACGGCGTCTATAGTTATATTGATGTGAATGCTTAGTAGAATGTCTAGAAGGGTTGTTGAAAGCTGGGCGGTTCGTTTGTTGCTCTTGTCTGGACGGTTTAGGAAAGCGGTTATACCATGGGCGAAAAGAGCATTGCTCACGGGGAGTTTGTGTTGATGCATTATTAGGGCCTTTAGAACGAAAGTTATTGCGACTTTTATTTAGGTTGTTAATTTGGGCATGTGGTGCGCCTACTTGATTGCTAACGGTTAATGAGCTGAGGCCTTCCAGGATAGAGTTTTCTTCAAGGCGTTTTTCCTGTTGCAGACGATATTCTGTGGCTGCATAAGATAGAATTACGTCAAATTCTGTTGCTGGTGGATAGTGGCGGATGTTACGGCGGATTTTCGGTTGCAGTCCTTTAATAAAGCTTTTTATTATAAGTTGGTTGGAAGCTGCTGATTCCGCGTTACCTTGAAAAGCTGCTCTTGCTTTTGCCTGGATTTTAGCAGCGAACTCTTGAACTGTGTCGTTTCTTTGACGCATTTTCAGTAGTTCTTTTAATTTAGTATCTGGGTCGGCCGCGATTTTAAATTTGTTGGCTAATGAGTTGCAGAGGGCCGTCCAGTCGGATTTAATAGAAATTGGTAGAGCGCGGTATAATCGTTTAGCTGATCCTTCTAAGAAGAGGGGTAGTAGGATATGGGCGTGTTGTTGGTCAACGTTTAGGTTTTCGATTAAGAAGGTGAAGTCTTCTAGAAATTCTTCGAAAGTGCGGTCGCCATCCGCGGTGAATTTTTCGATGCGATCTTTTAATAGTTCGGTGGAGAGTTGTAAGTTGGCCGGGTCAATAGTTAGCGAGTTTGGTATTCTAGGGTCCATAGCACGTAGATTCGATTGTTGGCCGAGGGTATTTGGTTTATATTGCAGCCGTCCAAGACTGGTTTGTGAGCTTTGGGTTCTGGACGCTTCGGATTCGTTGGTTACTTCTGGATTTGCGCGACAAGATTTGTTAGAGAGAGTTAGGCGATTAGCTGCGGTTTTGAAAGTGAAATATAGAGAAATGTTATTTTAGGTTTTAATTTGGACAGTGAGTTTGTGAGAGACACGAATTTTGGTTTTGTAGTTAGTGATATGTTTGATAGGATTGCCGGTATTTTTGTCTGAGGTTGGGTGGAGGAATTTTATTATTTTTGTTTGCACTAGTCCCGGTTGTTAATTAAAAAACAACGAAGATTTTTAGGAAATAAATGTGAGATAAAGTGTGGTCAGTTTGGGGATTTCTCAAAGAAGAGGAAATGATCTCCCGTTATTTGGTGGATTCAGAGTTTTGACTTCCTTTTTCCAAGTGAGGGTGTTAGTGGGTTTCTGAAAGTTCGCACAGAAGAGAAGAAAAGAAAAAAGAAATGGATTGTTCCTGAAAGAAGATCAAAGTTTCAATTTAAATTGTCACGTTTGACGTCTTCGCTTGATAGTGAATAGGTTCCTGACGATGACGTTGAACTAGAATAGGAATATCGAAGTTGTAGTTGATGTCTGTTTACCAGTTGGTCTGGTATGCGGCTGTAAGTCGTACACGAAATGGACGAGACGAACATAGTTATGAGCGAGACCTGATGAATGCGGGGGAGGGGTTGTGTTCTGCAAGGGGATCGCTTTTAGTATTTCGTGCGCATCATAATACTATCACTGCCGCAACGTGTAGTAACCTGATCAGGATTTCACCATGAAGCTGCTTATTTAAAAAAAGGGGGGAGGGACTGGTACCTCTCCCCACGTCACACTGATAAATGCGCATAATAGTATTCTCAATTTTATTTTTTTTTTGAAGCGAACGCGGTTACAGTTGGCTAACGCGAACGTAGTGGGAAAGCAGAGTGTGACATGCGCGGGTCAAGACATCTTACAGTCCGGGGGTATTCATCCCTTCTCCGTAAGCGCTGACAGATCAAAAAACTCGAATGTGTCAATTGTTGCGATTTGGGAGGTTTGTAGAACACGGAACAGGTCGATGTTTTGCTTCGATATGAGAAAAGAGTATATTAAAAGGATTTTCCTTTCAGTGTTAATTTGATATGAATTGTCAAGAGAAAAGTCGCGTCGAAGAATTTTATTTGGAAAAAATGTGGGTTTGAAGTTTAGGAAACCAGTGAGGCAAACGGGAATGGGGAACCTTCAGAAAGGAATTAGGGGTGAGGGGAAATAAAGGAGTGTTGGTTAGTTTGGGCCGGCTTTTATGAAATAGGTATGAAAACAAAAGACGAAAGGAAAAAAAACTTTTGGAGAATTTCGTTGGAACGGAGCCCGAAGAGAGGAAGTTGTTCTTGCAATCAAGTTGCAAGAGAGAGTAGTCAATGTAGTCAAAATGTGGTATTTGAAAAAGTATGACTGAGGAGGGGGAGGGATATGCAATGAGTTCGAAGCCCTAGACTTTTATATGATAAGTATATTTAAGGGATTAGGAGAAAGATGTTCGGAGAAATTTAAATATGAGGGAAAATAAATCCAGAAAGTTCGGAGCCGGGACCTCCATGATAAGCATAAGAAGTGGGGGGAGAAAAGATTTGAGGAATCCAAACGAGTTCGAGTCCGGGACCTCCATATGATATCCGCGTCCTCCGCTTTGTTAAAATATTTTTACTGGACTTAAATAAGGTCCGAAATGTAGTGTAGCGTCAGCGGAAGATGCGGGTCAGTATAATACGAGGATCACACGAACAGGATTGATATATATTTATTGTGGAAGTCAGAGACACAACAGACGCATGAGGCGAAGAAGTAATAGGTACAAGCAGGATAACTCTCCCCCCAGGATGAATTAACCCATGAAAAGAAAAGAATCAAAGAAGAGGATGGACCACCAGCCCGGGTCCCAGCACGCTGGTGGTTTCTCCGGGCCTTCTTTTATACGGCCCGGGGCGTTTTAACGCGTGGGCCGACTTCTCGGAATCTCCCACGCTCATCCTAGAGAATAGGTGTTCTGCGGAGGCGAGAGAGAAACTCGCCTCGGCTTTTGGTCTCCGGTTCCAAGAAGTTCCGTGTTAATGACCGGCGCCAGCCGGGTCGGCCAGCTGCCAGGGTGATTAGTCTTTCGGGTTCCAACTGTTGCTCCCGAAATACCTTTTTCAATATCCCTTCTTATCCCATCTCGTGATCCTGACAAAAGTAATCCTTACTAGGACCGCAAGAACTTGACTTCTTTTTACTGTACTCGCGCAATGCGTATGTATGGATTGTCGTACATCTGTAACAAATAAATAATCTATCTATGGCTCTAGAACTTCGATAAATTAACATTTCACCTCTTCCTCGTCGTAGCATTTTATTGAACCATTATCCGTTCAAAATCCTCCACGTACATAATGAGATGTTTTGTCGCTGCTACTTACAAAAAGCGCGCTCTGAAATGAACATATCGAACGCGACCAAAAACGACATCGAAATTCCACAGAACAACGAATACGGGAACACTAAGCGCGCTCTGCAATAAAAATATCCAACAATACCAAAAAAGACGTCGAAACTCCACGGAACAATGAATACAGAAACATTAAAAACACCAGCATCAGCTGATTTGTACTTTCTCTAATTACCTCCTACGGTATCCGCAAGCAGCTGTGGCACACACAGTACTTCATGTGCGACGCCTAATCGCAGCGATCAACGTAGCGTTAACCGAACATCGGTATGGCACGTCACTAATTGCTTGCCGTTTATTAGCTGGATGGACTACTCTTCAGTCTGTCGTTTTACTGTTCATCTGTTGATACGTCCTTTGTTGCTCTGTTGATGCGTCTGTTGATACGTCTTTCAATGATATAATGAATAAAGAATTATTAAAAATGGGTCTATGCCTCCGCGACCCAGCTAGTTGTGTTTTTAGGCATTAACGCCCCATTCCCTTCATAAGCTTTATTCTGGCACGAACACAACAATGGATAAGGGCCTTGTTTGCTGAATGAATGAGGAACCTAGAAACCCGTGTAAAAATGGAGAGAAAATAAAACTGGAATACTGCGGCCCAAATGCTTGGTGCACTATGAAAACCCAAAAGCGATAGTAGGCAACTTGCAAATAAGAGGAATCTGTCCTCACAGCTTCGGTAATTCCAGCGCAAGCGATACGGTTACACTTCGGACTGCACTGCGTTGCTGCCGCAGTAATTATGAAACATAGGTAGGTGGCGCGTGCGGCAGCTATGTATCCAGTTTCTAATTTCTTTGTAAAAACCACCCATATCGCCATCTATGCACTAAATAGTTTTTTGACCAACGACAGTTCAGTGGATGCAGCAAATGCGCGCCGCTATTGCGGAAACACCCGTACTCCCCTTTCAACTGCCCTACACTGGTTCATTGCCGTAGTAGAGTGTGAAGGGACCCTTACTTCGGCACGAAGGACACGTGCAACGGACGACGAGACGTGAACGATAGTCGGAGGTTGCAACTGAGTTCATACTTATAGTTGTGCTCGAATGAATATTCGAACGTTCGAATTCGAATAATTCTATTCGAAATCGAATATTCGAATTCGAACACTCGAAAAAACGCGATTTTCGAATGTATTCGAATTCGAATGCTCGGAAAATCGCAGTTTTCGAATGTATTCGAATTCGAATGCTCGAAAAGTCGCGATTTTCGAATGTATTCGAATTCGAATGCTCGAAAAAACGCGATTTTCGAATGTATTCGAGTTCGAATGCTCGAAACATTCGTGTTCGAATGCTCAAATTCGAATGCTCGAAACATTCGCATTCGAACTATAGTTGTGCTCGAATGAATATTCGAACGTTCGAATTCGAATAATTCTATTCGAAATCGAATATTCGAATTCGAACACTCAAAAAGACGCGATTTTCGAATGTATTCGAATTCGAATGCTCGGAAAATCGCAGTTTTCGAATGTATTCGAATTCGAATGCTCGAAAAGTCGCGATTTTCGAATGTATTCGAATTCGAATGCTCGAAAAAACGCGATTTTCGAATGTATTCGAGTTCGAATGCTCGAAACATTCGTGTTCGAATGCTCAAATTCGAATGCTCGAAACATTCGCATTCGAACTATAGTTGTGCTCGAATGAATATTCGAACGTTCGAATTCGAATAATTCTATTCGAAATCGAATATTCGAATTCGAACACTCAAAAAGACGCGATTTTCGAATGTGTTCGAATTCGAATGCTCGAAAAATCGCGATTTTCGAATGTATTCGAATTCGAATGCTCGAAAAATCGCGATTTTCGAATGTACTCGAATTCGAATGCTCGAAAAATCGCGATTTTCGAATGACATTCGAATTCGAACGTTCGAAAATCGTCGATATTCGAATATATTCGATTATTCGAAATTTTTGGGAGAGCACAACTATAAGTTCATACGTTCACGCGACGAGATCGGATGATGTGTAAAGTTTGGAGATGCAGAACACGAAATAATGGCAAAATTTTTGGGTGCCGCAGCTTTTGTATCAAGAATGCCTACGCTGAGTATGCTCCATCGTTCCAAATTGTGATTGACGTTAGCAGATTAACGCACTCAGGTTGTATTGATCCGCTAACGTTTTTGGTGCCGAGCCGAATAGACTACATAGGCAACCTGGGCTTCAATACAAATCCCTTAAACTCGTCCTAACTGATTAAAAAAAGAACATGTAAAGGTAAAGGTAAAGGTAAAGGTGCCGGCGTTGATCAGTCCCCTGAGGACGCGCCGCCGCATTCGTGTTCCATTCAAGTCGTAGAGGCTTGGTGAATGCGTATTCGGCCTATACAATGACCTGCGGTGGCCAGCCGCTATACCAGGTCAGTGTCTTTACCTTCCCAGACAAGTCTGGTACCAATTTACCGACCCCGGAGGAATGGAAGGCTTGGTTAGCCCGGGCCGGGATCGATCGCTCGACCGTGCGGGTGTCAGCAGCGCCTCTTACCACTGTACCACGCGGACCCAAAAAAAGAACATGTACGTGTAAGAAATCATTCCAGAATACAGCTTTTCATTCATACACAGACGCACCACGCAGCGGCAATAAAAAGACCATACGATGAAAGTGTACAATAACCTTCAAAAAATACAAATAACACAAGCATATTTCAAGGCGAAACCTTGTTTCTTTGAAAACTTAAGGAGTGCGTGATCTCTGTCAAGAACCTTTCAGTTTCCAGTGGACTTACGATGAAGCACGACTGAATATATTATATCGAAGAGTGACAAAGTGGGTTCTTTACGTGAAAATTGAGAAGAACCAGCAGCAGTATCCTTGCTCAAGTTCTTGCTTTGTTAGAGAGACGCCTACGTGTACTGGGATGGGATCGTTAACGAGATTTCTTTTCCCACAAAAACACTTGCTGTACAGCAGTGGCAGGAAAGATCCCATTCCAGAACGACATGAGTAAGAACTGCGAAACATATTAGGAGGATATGAAATACGGCGAGATCTTTTCGAGGTTTTTAGTGCATAACCGACTGCAAATACGACGGCTTGTGAACATGACTTCGAGCCGGCACTATGGACGCGATCACTCGCTCCAACTGAGGCGTCGATGTATCCTGATCTCGCCATTCGCTCAAAGCTCTGGAAATACCACCATATCAGAACACGTAACAAAATCAAGGAAGATGTACGTATCAAAAAATCGCATCTACAATAGTAATAAACGAGCCCCATAGCACATAGAGAAGCGACAAATTTGCAAAATGTGCTCGAGTTTCAATCACCGCGAAGACAACAACGTTACTTTCTACAACGTCGTTGGCCGTACGTAGTATAACAGTCTACATATTGAGCTTGTCTTTTGTGAGCAACATTCCGTAGTTTAGATTTTAGGACAACGCAGGTGAGCTCGTTCAAGGGTGTTGAGAAAGTAGTAAATAAAAGGGGGACAGTGGACTTCGAGCGCGTCTTTTCGATATCTCCGTTCTTGGTCCAATAAGGTACAAACGAGGTCCCAAAGATCAGATGAAGCGGACGCATAATGCGATTTTGTGACAACTGTTGGACAACAGCTGTCGGTGACTGGACTCTATGTACAGGACGTCAGAAGAACACCAGGCTGCCCACCACGACGATGGTCGGAAATTTTCTTCTACCAAATCCCCGGACGATAGTTTCGATGCTATTCGTGTTCCTCTACTGAGCAAGACATACTGGTCTACAATGACACTCGACTGGGACGAAAGGAGACGTTACTGGCGCCCGCTCGAGCAAATCGATGTTCAACGACAGGTGATAAAGATTTCACCTCCAAGCTGTGATTTTGGACATGCGTATCCCTTATAATGTAGTCAGTACTCTTCAATCATGATCTTCTCTTACATGATCTTTTTCATGAATATTTTTTCGATTTTCTTGTTTCGGTAAACAAAAGGTACGTGGGATCCTGCCACGCGGTGGTCCTTTTTGACATACATACTTTCTAGACCACCAGCTGCCGTCGGCTGCGGCTGGACCAAAATTCAACTTGAGGTGGCAGACGGGTGCCGGACCCTCATACGGAAAAGAGAAATATAAGCGTCACAGCATCATTGCTTCACTGCCCTTGGACAGACAGCTGATTTGCTGCTTGATTCTCAAGAACAGCTCTCCGTCGTCATTGATACCTGTTTTCCCGACACCACTGGTACGCTCCCTTCGGCCCGATTCCGGTTTCTTCGACCTTTCGACTACCATTAATCAGCTAGTATTCTCGACAAGCAGAAATCTCGAAGTTCAAGAATTTCATGATCCATTGACGAAAGTAAGTGCGACTACGGGTACTCAGAAAGTGATGAGAAACTCCTAGGGCAGCCTTTAGAAAATTTCAGTAGCAGTGCATCGGATCATCGAGTTCCTATGAAATTAACCGTCCCACGTCAAGAAGGATCAGCTAATTGATTTTAGTGCAGGATCTCACGTACCTTTGCGCAACGTCTCCCTGTTCAGCATTGATTTCGGCGATGTTCGCGGCCGCTAGGAGCGTTCGAATACGAGCAAGTGAAGATTCATCAGCAGTCGAACTTGGCATAATCTGAAATGAATATGTTTCGAGGTCACTGTACTCAAAGAAGAGGGTTTTCGAGAGGTAAAATGCAAAAAAGCGTATGAACAAAGTTAGAAATTTCTGAGAGTGAATGAATACGAAACGAGAGGATGACAAGTGTTGTTCCAAACTTTAAGACCTCAGTCACAATTGTAGCAATCGGATAGTTTTTAGAGCCCTTCTATATGGGAAGCACGAACGCACGCGATGGATTGCTGAGGATTGCAAACCTTAGTTAATAAGAGCTAAACATTCTGAAACCGAAAATTGTTGCTCCAGAAAGGTTTTTGAAGTATTTGTTATAGTGTATTTCACTGCTGTCAACTTTACAGTGGCTCATTTGTTCCGCAAATCTCTCAATGGCTGATGTACAATGAAGTGACAACGAGCCCTCGCTATTTTGACAATTTTTGTTTTTTTCTTTAACTTTTTTTGTCTTCATTAATTTTATTTGATTTCCACGGAAATTTCACGTGCCGCAGGGAGTCTGTTCTAACCATTTCGATCTTTATAACTTTGTTTCCGACCTTCAAATGGCATCCGCTTGAGTGTTCGCTCAGTATTGATGTGTTTGTCAAAGACCGCTGTTGATTAATGTCTGATAGTCGCAAAGATACTTGCAGAAACCGGTTACTTTCTTGTCGCTGTTCCTAGATTGCCTTCCAGTTGAAAATCATGCAATTTTTCCAGAGAAATGAGCAAAGGCTCCGAAAAGGCGATTGGCACCGAGAAAGGCTGGCCCATATTTCTCATTCTCATGCTCTAGCGTATCAGCGTTATAAGATGAGTATTGATAGAGAAGGAATTCAATAATAAGGAACCCCATGCAACGTGCTCGTTCAGCTTGACAACCATAGTGCTATTTCATATCCTTTCAGGAACTATACTAGGCTCTAAACTATAAGTCCTGAGTGTTTTTACTCTTGTTTTCAGCTACACTACTTCTGCGCGAACCGTTCCGTTCAAATTCAATAGTATTCGTTTCTGGGCAGCAGACTGATAAGATAAGGGAATCAGCACAACAACTCTGTCTGCATGATCCTTGGTGTATTTAATGCAATTCAGACACATCAATAATAGCGAAACGAAAGCAACGTTTTCCCTTTTCAATTAGTGAGCTAGAAGATGCAGAGATATGGTGCTAAAAGCAAGTGGGAATTCAAAGACCAGAACTCGGCCATTTTGACTTTTTTCTGAAGGCAATATTTACAATTTACGTTGCTTTTATTCTGCCTTACGAGTTTAGTAGTCGGAAGTTTTTCATTAGACGCCCTATATCTAGTCCTCTCCTAATTATGCTTTGAAAGCAAATGCTAACAAGGTGCTGCATTTCTCCACTCATGTGAATTTCTACACTATTCGACTAGGGACAGGTACGCGACTAACAATATATGCTATGTGGAAGTAAAGTGGTGAAGGTATAAGGCGCCGACAAGCACCTTGAGTACTCGTCCCATATTCTGAATCATAGATGTTTACTGAGTGTTTGGCCTATAGCCTTGCCTGAGAGAGCCCGTGGTTTGGTAATAGGCACTACTGACACCCATACCGTCGAGCGATCGCTCACCAAGACTCCCATCTCTCGGTCGCGCATACATTGGTACCAAACTTGTCTGAAAGCGCAAGTATCCTGACTTGGTGCAGCGACTGGCCTACAGCATGACATTGTATAGGCTAAATACGGTGGACGGATGCGTGGTGCGTTCTTAGGGAATTGATTACCCCTTCAACCTTTTATTTATTTATTTATTTATTTATTTATTTATTTATTTATTCAACCAATGTATTTATGTACGCTGTTTAAGACAGACGTAGGAAAGTGTAAAACAAACACAAAACACCATGCTTCTGTGGTGTGGACAGTCGAAGGTAGCGGTCGTCATGGTTCTGATCTCATGAACGGCAGGGAAAATCTCTCCTGAACTCTACCTGAATACCGCCCTTGAAACCTGTCGTTCAAAGGTTCGAATGGAGCTAATGGCCTTCAGCCGATGTATGGCTTATCTTAGTTGGTATCCTAGTCTAGTCTAATTTTACTCCAAGGGTTGCTTTAGGTCTGGGAAAATGTATTAATAGTTTCCATAGCCCGCCCCTTGTTATAAAAGGACGTAACCTTCACCTCTACCATTTACCATTACCTGCGGGGACGAGGCGCTATCAATAAATTATTGTTACACAGAGTGTTGGAGACGTCCACCCTGGCTAACCAGGATCTTACGGCTATTTCTGTTCTATTTTCTGAGCCGAACAGATCTCACTGCTTATTGGTAGCCGATCAGATCTGGCCGATGTAATAGAACGATGGGTGATCGTCCTCGTTTGCTTCAGACAGCACCTGCCCTTGTACAGCGGCCGAGTGATCGTCGGACTTTTCGGCCGCCGACGAACACCGGAAAATGTCGTGCATTTCACGAGTCTGAGGCCGGTCGTCTAATCGACGGGATGACGCCATTCGAAACCGAAACTGGAATCGGATTCACCGTCACGGTTTCATCTTTGAACACCGCTTAAAATAGCACCATGGCTTAGAAAACTGGTAAATAAGCCGGGTTCTAGATATCGAACTTGTTTGCACCTTCGTAGGATTTCCAGTGATTCTACTTAGATTTATATCAAAACTGAGTGACTCACATCGTTTTCAATAGCCGTTGGGCTGTTATTATTCAAAATTTATCAGATCTCATCATTTTCGGAAGCTTTGGGAGGTGGAACTCGAGACAAAACGTCCTGGACTTTTTCCTGCGTGATTTGAGAAGTTTACTGGCGATTTTAGTGCGCACGTGGTACAATGGAATGAGGCGTTGCTGGCACCGACACAGTCGAGCGATCGATCCTCACCCGGGCTAACCAAACGTTACATCGCTTCCCGGTCGGGTAAATTAGTACCATAGTTGTATGGAAAGGTAAAAACACGCTTCGCCAATCATTGTTTAGGTCAAATAATATGCGGCGGCGTGTCCTTCCGTGTCCGGAACTGATCAACGCCAATGCCTTTACCTTTACCTTTTCTTGTATTTAACCTGTAAATCGTAGTTTTCCGGTTAATTGATGTGCACAGTTCACTGAATTTCCCACATGAGGCTCTAATCGACGTCTTAAATTAAAAACAAGTGAAAATTAGAAAATTCCTCAATACTTGTATTTCGACAATGGAAGTTGGCATTGTCTGTAATGATACTGTTTGTCATGGTTATTTTGTTTGTCGTAACACTGTTGCGCTTGACCATTTCAAGTAATAAAGAGGATAATAATTGGGCAATCATGACCACTTTTGTTGGGAGAGGAATTCATTAACACTTTGACGACAATATGAGCCACCGGTGGCTCATAACATAACGCGCGGGCGCGAGCGCGTGTCCCACGGCGCGGCCACCGCAAAACAGCGATTGTCGTCAATGTGTTAAAAACCTTGGAAGCACGACGAATTTTGGCCAGTGATGTGCTTCATCTCAGCTTTTTGTGGCATAATATTGATTGATGTCTCCAAAAAATTTGGGCCTGAGACTTATTTCAATTTTTCCGATCGTACAAAAAGCTAATTTGCAATTTTCGGTGCCGTGGTGCGTCCTCTGCGTCCCTACTCCCATATTTCACTGCCCACTTTGTGAATGTAGTATGAATACGTCTTGATACCTTCACAGAAGTGCACGAGATAGAAGGCAGGGTTCCTCTTTTCTCGAGAAACTTTGAGCTGGAGGCATTCATAGCTACTCACCTGTGCAATTCTGGTGATTTCGAACGGTTCATAAAGATGCACGGAGATGGTCTTCTGATCGGAGACGTTTCCATTCAGACTCATCACCGGTGCATCAGGTACGAAGCGACGTACAGCTCTCAGCAACGCCGAATTGGGATCTGTAACGACGGTTACTGTAGATGGTATCGACGTGGCGAAATTCGATGCCAAAGAGGCGATTTCGCACTCACTGTGGGTGGCGTCGATGATCACTTCACCATGGAGTCGGGAGACGTCATCGGTCATTCGCAGATTTTCCATGAGGCGAGCGACCATGTCCTGTTGGTGCTGGAATTTATAATATATCACCAATATGTAGTTCTAGCATGATGGAATCACAATCGTATTTGGCTTATAGAATGACTATCACGGGCCTAACTCTATTTTAGTCATTGTATAAGCCAAATACGCATTCACTATGCCTCCACGACTTGAATGGAACACGAATGCGGCGGCGCGTCCTCAGGGGACTGATCAACGCTGGCACCTTTTCCTTTACCTTTTACCGCTACTCTAGTCTGTGTGTTCACGTCCCCGTACAAGTCTGGCACCAATTTCCCGACTCCTATAGAATGGAGGACTTGGTTAGCACGGGCGAGGGTCGATCGCCAGATCTTGCGTCCAGTAGCACCGTTTCTGGGTGCACCAGCTCGCCTGCCCTTTAATTTGTAATAAGTTTGTTGTAGACCATCACGCCATCGGGTTTATCTTCCCCAACCTCTCTCAGACCTTCGAGGAAGTAGTATTTCTTAAGGAAGAAGGGTATGGTTTTCTATTCATGTGTACTACATGTGATGGTAAATGCGGCGGCGCGTTCTCAAGGACTGATCAACGCCGGCACCTTTACCTTTACCTTGCCTTTTACATGTGATGGTAAAGGTAAAGTGGACGACGTTAATCAGTCCCCTAAGAACGCTCCATGTACTCGTCTTCCGTTTAGAATAGTGGAGACATAACGAAAGCGTATTTGGTCTACAGAATGACTGGTGGGGCCAGACCCTGGACGTTTCAGTGACTGGCAAGTTCCGTACAAGTTTACTACCAATTTACCAATCCAGGTAAGATGGGAGCTCGGGGAACTTATGTGGGGACCGATCGCTCGGATTTCGCATCCATTTTTATTTCATAATCCTGAATTTTCTTCATAAGAAGCGCCATTCCAACGCAATTGCAACAGCATCCGTTTAATTGTAAAAGTAATAAAGGACAGTGAAGTACCGCTGCCCCGATTCAAAGATTTTGGATGGTCATGGTGTTACAATGACCGGCCTTTCCATTCATGATAGGGATAGAACTGCATAATCACTCTCGCACAAAAATTAAATCCTGACTGCTCACCCTCAAATCGTCGACGAACTGTAACGGAAACGTCTCCTCAACGTGCTTCTGGAGCATCGATTCGATCGACTCACGAATTGGTTTTCCAGCTCCATAGAGAGCTACAGGCGTGCCGCAGGAACACACTGTAATTCTTCATATTACGATTCGTTCCTACGATTCCTAATTCGACTTGTATAAAGTAAGGACCAAACTGGAAAGTCTTTGCCGTCATGTAAGTACCGAACCGACCAGTTTCAAATTCTTGGGGTGAAAAGAAATCTGCTGAAAATATTCCAGTATAGATGGACAAACCAACAAAAGTAGATTCCACCTTTTTGTCTCTCTTTCGCCATTATGTTAGATAAATTTGGGTATATTTCAGGTAAGTATGGATTTTTGTAATTTTACTATCAGCCAACTTAAATCCCCTGCATTTGGTGTGATTATTTTGACTAATATATTGTTAAACCCACAGAGCTTGGTGATGAAGGCGGCTAGTTTTCCTTCTCCGACGACAACCGCTGATGCCATTGTTTTCTCTTTCTAAATGAGCTCGATTCTTTTTGGTGGCAAACGACACATACAAACACGCGACAATGTAGAAAATCTGTTCTGTTTTGAAAACGCAGCACAATATGAAAAGTACAGCCACGCATCAGAGCGATTAGAGAATGCGTAAAGGACAGCAAAAGGAACGGCATGGGAGAGAGCGTAGGCGAGCAAGACTACGCGAAGTTCTACCCAGATCAGTGTTTCTGATCTGACCATCCTTACTGACGATGAGGTTACCAAAGCCACCCTATGGAGAAACGTTTTTACTTTCGGGTAAGATTAGGTGAGAAAGGTTTTCGAGCTTTGGGGCGCAACAAGAGGAAAGGTGTTCAACTAGCCACAACTTGTGTAAGTACTTCTAGTATTACAGCGATTTATGCTTCTGGGCCAAGCGAGACTACTAGGCCGATAAGACTTTATTTTCCTATTCATTGCCAATAGCGTTCAATCCACCTACAAACTTAAGCGTAAAATAATTACAAAATCGTGCCGAGGCTTTAAGAAGAAAGAATTAAGATAATAGTGCATTTATTTACAGTTATTTGCGATATTAAATTTCCAGGAGATGGTAGCGAGCTGGTCCAACTGCGCTGGTCACCAAAAAAGGGATGTCGAGCAGCTAGAGACAGCGAGCGGAACGGTCGTGCACCATCGAGTGACGCCACCCAGCCTGTCTTGGTGGGTCGGTCAACCGACCACGATCGTGGGGGCCGCCCTTCCCCCGTCGATGAGGGGGTCGTCCCCTGCCCGTGTCTCGCACGGGGATCCCATGTGCCAGCGACCTGTCTGCTTCCGTCGTTCCACCGCCCATTGCTCTCCTCACAACACTGGTAGACAAACACAGTTATTTCCGAACACTTCATTGAAATGCAAGTGAAAATAACTTGGAAAAATTCTTGAGAAGCGAATATTGCCACACTTAAGCAATATCTCCATATTATGAGAGAGTCCCGTAATAAACTAGTCTGTTTGCACCCTGACTGTGGCAATTCTTACAAATTGCTAACAAAAGGTCCAAATGAGACGAATTCCTGGTGCAACGAAGTAATAATATCATATTTTCCAGTAATATATTGGTTCGGTATCCACTACCTTCTGCGCTTTGACTGCTTCTTGGAAATGAGGCAAGAGTCGGCGACGATGTATCGAAATTGTAAAAACGAAAATCCAAGTCTCTCTTTTCTTCCGAAAAAGTGATCTCGGAAAGTGTCTTTAGCGTCAGGAAAATTCCATTTTTTGTATCGAGTAAAAAGTTCCAGTGGGGTGCCTGTTGAGGATATGTTTGGTATCAAAGTGGTGATAATGGCGTGCTAAAGCCAAATCTGATGAAAAAATTGTAATTTCCATGATGTGCAATCTCCTGTAGGAAAGGTTCTCCTAGGACACTCCAGTGGCAGGTTCGGGTGGTCGTAAAACTAGCATGGTTCCGAAGAAAACCGACCATAACTAGGTCACCCATTACAGCTCGAGTAAATGTAGGGGGATATTTGAGCTCAGCGTCATAAGACAAAGCTAATGGTATTTTTAAGCTGCCCAAAGTTCACTGAGAACATTCTGCACGCTAAAATCCGTGAAACCGCGTGTTTCGCGCGTTTTGGGATAGAAGTTATGAGCGGTATTGTATCTTGCATACTCAACGCCTATTACCATTCGAGGCCGTTGATGATGCAGCAGCCTTGCTCACGTTTTAAGGAAAAATCAGCCATTGCAGCGGCAAGCAGATCAGACCACAATCTGTGAAAGGATTGGCAGCAAGTCGCTTCTTCCCGAGAAATAGTTTCAACTTTGTGCTCAAGGTTTGTTGAAATGTTGTGACCAACCATGGTAAATATGTCGATTGATGACGCCGGATCGTTACTGTGTTAGAATAACTTTTCGTAAAAGTGGCCTGGTAAACCAGTTAGTTATGGAACACCCTAATATCACCATTCCACCGCTGTTTTCTGAAGGAGAAATCCATGGCCATGATACAAACCCATAATGACTAAACTTTATATTTAGACGAAAGCAATTCAATTTAATGTGGTTTATTTTGACTTCTTTTTTGAAAGGGTTTGTCACAGTAAAAGTGACAGAACGGCGGAAGTCAGACGGCCGGACGAAGACGGTAGGTGTCAGAGGTGGCCTCGCGCAGTGTCGTCAGCATTCGATTCCATTGACCGCCGTTATTTCTCACTTCACACTGACCGATCACTCGTTTCCTGTAATATCTCAGTCTGATCGACATCAAGATAGATAGAAATCAATGGAGATCAAGAACTGTTTACTAATTTATCTGTTTGTAACGGCATTGATAAGGTGTGTCGAAACAATACAAAAACAAGTGGAAAACGAAAACAGGCGCATTCCTGTTGTCAGTAAGCGGCAAACATTTAAACACTGAACAAGCAAACGTAGACTAGGCAACAGGTTTATATTTCTAGAATTTTAAAACCGTTCGCTGTTGTAAAAATCAAATTAAATGATAAAATCTGCCGTAAAATCCTATTCAAGTCGAACAGAAGAGCTCTGTTAAAGTGTTCCAGATTCCCAAGAGAAGCCCCTATAATCTTGTAGGGAATCGGTATACGATCACTGCAGTGCTGTTTGTTTGTTTTTTTAAGAAAGTAGTTCGAAAATGACAAAAAACAGCCGCCTCCAATTGATCGCAAGGAGACTAGGGCCCAGATTCACGAACGGATCAGCGGTCTCCGAAACCGCGGCGCAGCCAGAGCCAGACGGCAGACACAATGAGAGATAGCGTTTAACATAGGAAGTTTAGAATAAGTAGAGAAAGGTGCGCTCAGTTCACAGGCTATATCTCTTGGTCCATCGGGGTTTACCAATGATGAATGTGGGCCTAGGATTTCTTCCCTGTGTTAAAATCTGTTGAAGCTGTTACCTAGCCAGCAGTGTTTTTCTTCACTTTCATTTGTTTCGTTTCCGTTTTGCTTATGTTTAGTTATTCTAATTACTAACTTGAGTAGTTCGCCTATCAATGTATTATATTGGATAAACAAATAACTGCAACGATGATTCAACAGTATACCACGTAGATAAATTACTTCAATGGTTTGGACGACGGTTAGGGAAGATGTGTTGACGGTGAGCTTCTCCCTCCACATATGAACGTTCATCACCGGAGAACAATTCACATACATACATACATAGAAGGTTATAGCAAACTGCAGCCAATAACCCGAAATTGATATGAGTTTACGATGCCTAATACAAATACTCCCTCGTCAGAGCGTGGAAGAGGGAGGAGGAGTTCGAGAAACTTCTCGTCCAAGAAGAATTTCAAGTCACACCAGCGAATAAGAAGGTAATTGAAGAGAAAGACGATGAACGATCCATCAGTTCTGTTTGATTGTTTACCGCGTTGCTAATTACTGGCTTCCGAGCGGAACGATGGAAGCCCATGAGAGCAGCAGGATGATGAATTTCGACATGCAGCATTATCACATCAGGCTCACGACGTCTTTGGAAGCTGGCACCACAACAAGGTACTACGGTACCGTCGGTAATTATGCGGCAAAATGCGAGGAAAAGCGAAAAACCTCTGCTATCGTCAACCTCCAAAATTATTTCTATCGAAACAAAATATGCACGGTTCGAATCAACATCTCTTCATCTATTCAATGGCAGAGTAAATGTTGCGACAATTGAACATTACGACTTTCACGTTCATCCTCATGAGGCATTCCTCGTTTATGGATCATTGAGGAATGTGGAACACTCAAAACATGGAGCCGAAAAGAGAATTTCCACTATTTCTGTAGAGCACTAGCATTTATAGCACTTTATCCAGCACCCCGTCTATATAATTATATTATAGCACCCCATTTATATAATTATATTATACAGCACTTCATATAGCCCTCCATTTACATAATTAAGTACAAGCTCTTGCATGGGTTTTTGTTCACGTCACTGACGGGATATCTGACGCGATGATCTCTAACCAGCAGACGACATTCGCGACATGTCATCACAAGACCAAAAGCACAGTCAACGATTCAACAAGAAAACGTAAACCCCTAATCAGCGTAAAAATAGCGACTTAGAATGGCTCACCTATTTTTTTCATATTCCAGAATGGCTTGCCTAACCGTTTTCAGATTCTCATTCCTCACTTCGCTTCCTAACTACCGTATTTCTGATCAGTGACTTCTACAACATCTCTACAAGAATTTTGACAAAGATTGTCCACCTTTCCCGTTAGACAATTACAACTCGTCCATTATTGCATTTGTTATTAACACGTTGACGACAGCGCCTTTTTCGCGTGTCTGGCGCGTGGGACCAACCGATTTTCTGGCGCGCCGAGGCTGTGACATGATGCCGGCATACGACGAATTTTTTTCAAAATGGAAGTGAATAGTAAATCTCGAAGACTACATGTACAATCCTGTAATATCGGGGATTGTGATTATTCCTTTTTTTGCAATGAAAATAGAAAAATAACAGCTGGAAGCTTCTAGAATGTCCTTTTTTCCTATCCAGGTTAAAAGAAAATTGTTATTTGTTTGTTGTTCATTATTTGTTTATTCTAATAATCAATATTTGTTTGCATTTCTGTGTGTGTTTCAGTAACCAGTATTTGTTTGCATTTATTTGTTTCTTGCAATAACCAGCTCACCTACACCCGTCGTGAGCGGTCGGTGTTTTCGATCAATCCGACTTCGGCACCGACTCCTAACATATCTCGGCCTATTACTAACTGCTCGAAGATTTTCGTCTGATCGCCTACAGTCATCTTCGTACGATCACGCCGACTACTACTGTGCCGTCCTCGTTTTTCCTTCGTCTTCACTCCGTGTCGCGTATTCTCTAGTTCCCGTCGACCCATCATTTCGAGGAAGCGAGATCTCTTGTGGCGGGGATCGGATCAATCTCACTCAAAGCCACTAGTACAGGTGTATTGTTCTTAACATTTTGAGCTTCGGTTTCGACTACCATATTGTTTCTACTTGTTTCCACTCCCTGGGAGAGTTGATCGATTGTCGCTCAATACGTTGATCGCGGTCGACCAACTTGATAGCCGGTATGGAAACACCATTGCGCTCCAACTCTGTTCCAGCGTTCAAGAGGAGTCACATGGACGCATCGTCACCTTCCATGGAGAGCACCAACCTAAGGAAGAAGAAGAAGGAGGATTCCTCAACGGCTACCAATGACGTCGACTTCTCCCGTGCAATCGACATGGTCATTAACGATCAATCGCTGCCCGTACACCTCAGAGCAGCCATCGGTTGTGTAGTGGAGATCAAGAAGCAGCTCTGCACTGTCATGGCAATGGACAAAGAACTGCTGGAAGAGAACGCCAGAGTTCGAGCGAAGAACTGTGAGTTAGAGAATGAGGTTAAGACTTTAAAATCTCAGAACAGTTTGCTCAAGCAATCTCGTAGCTCTTCTCTACCTGAGTCCGTTGATGCTTCTACTTTAACTCAGTCTGTTCCTGCAAGTCAGGCCACTGCTAGCGATATTGTTAGAGACAATGATCCTGATCGTAGTCGTTGTATTGTTGTTGCAGGCATTAGGGAATCATCCTCGACTGTTGCTTCAGTGAGAGTGTCACATGATGCTAATTGTATTAGACAAATTTTAGATTTCCTTTCCATTGACTGCTGTCCCGTAGCCATTTTTAGAATGGGTCGTGTTATACAAGGTCGTGCTCGCCTGCTTAAGGTGATATTCCCTGCGTCTTTCTTCGCTCAACTGTGTATTAAAAGAGCACCTTATCTGAAGTATTTCAATGAACGAGGTGTATATATTAGGCCGTCGCTCCCTAAGTCAGAGCGTGACCGCCTGAAAGCCGAGCGGCTTTCTCGCTCCTCTCGTCGTTCTGATCTGAATTGCGCCCCGAATACTGCTGATTCCACTACTATGAATTGTATTGATGATCAACAAATGTCGCCCCAACCTGTTCTCCAGTCGGAAAACGCCTAAGGTTTCTTCGGAATTCTAATTCTAGCTCTGGTGAATCAGCTGTTTCCTGTTTTCTAGCCAACATTCGTTCTATGACCAAAAACAAGGATGTAGTTGTGGGACTTCTCAAGGAAGGAAAGGACATTGTCGTTCTTACAGAAACTTGGCTTAAGCCCAATGTGGACACGTCAACCATTCTAGGTGTTTGTGGCTCTCAACATGTTGTCTTAAGGTGTGATCGCCCCGCCAAAAAGGGTGGTGGTGTTGCACTTATTGCACGGAAATCGTTTTCTCCATCCCTTGTACTTTGCGAATCCGTTCAAAACGCCTACGAAATTTTGTGTTCCGAAATTAACCTAGGGCTGTACATTGTACGGTTAATCATTGTCTATAGGGCTCCAAATTGTACGGCTAAAGCGACTGAGCAGCTGTTGAAAGCCATCAGCGATTTGTTGTCGAGTGAACTCCATTGTTTGCTCCTCGGAGATTTTAATTTTCCTGAGATTGTCTGGAAACCAGAGCCGTGCTTGAAATCTTCTTCTACTGGTGGCCAGTGCTTCATTGATTTGTGCAAAACTCATAAGCTCACACAGCACGTTCGTTCTCCCACTTTAGGCAAGAACATGCTTGATCTAATTTTCTCCGATGCCAAAAATTTTGTTCGATCCGTTTCTTTGATTCCGCCGCTAGGATCAAGTGATCACTGTGCTGTTAAGTTTGATATTAGTGTTCAACTTCCCCAAGGCTATTTTTCTATTAGGCGAGATTTTGCACGTGCAAATTATGATGATATACTGCACTTTCTATACGACGTTGACTGGTACGGCTCGCTCAATAATGTGGATACTGTTGACCAGAAATATGAGCTTCTGGTTGACATTCTTCACCACTGCATCGAGCAATTCGTACCACTCAAAATTACTAAATCTAGTACCCATCCTCTTCCGTCATATCTTAACGGCATCCGTAGGAGAAGAGATGAAGCATGGGCTAAGGCCAGACAAACAAATGTTCAGGAAGACTGGGAGTCATTTCAAGCGATAAATTCAAGATTTGTCAAAAAACTTAGAAAGTTTAACTCTTCGCAGGAAAAGAAAGTCATTGACTCCAAATCAAAGAGAGCGTTCTTCAGATTACTCAAATTTCGTATCCGGGACAAACCGAGTATTGAGGCTTTGCGGTCTCCAAGCGGGAACTTGATATACACAGATGAGGGTAAGGCCGAACTTCTGGCAAATACTTTTGAGGAGGTTTTTACTGTCCATGATGAGGAAGACGTATGTGGTCATTTTGAAGAGGCCAAATTTCCCACCATGGATGACTCAGTCTGGTTTTATGCTGATGAAATCTTGAATCTACTACTTAAATGGCCTCCTTCATATAGCCTTACTCCTGACGACCTCCCATTGCCTTTCATCAAGAAAATCGCTCCAGCTATCTGCGGTCCACTTGCATTCATTTTTAACCTCAGTTTCATGAGGTCGGAAGTCCCTTCTCGGTGGAAGCTTTCAATTGTGACCCCTATTCCTAAGAAGCCACCATATAACATCCCCACAAACTTTAGACCTGTGAGTATAACATCAATCTTTGCGAGACTCTTTGAAAAAATCCTGAAGAAGAGAGTTGACGACCACTTACAGAAGCACGCCATACTATCCAAAAATCAACACGGATTTCAAAAAGGGAGCTCCACGATTACTGCTATGCTTCAGACTCTCGATCACTGGACTAAAAATTTGGACGTCGGTAAAAACGTAGATGCTATATACTTTGATTTCAGTCGAGCCTCCGATCGGGTTTCGCATAGGTTCCTATTGCATAAAATGAAGGCAGTTGGAGTTCATCCTCGAATTATTTCATGGGTTGGCTCTTTTTTGTCGGGAAGGAGATATGTAGTTCGTGTTAATTCTTCGTTTTCTAGCCCCAAAATGGTTCGTAGTGGAGTCCCTCAAGGGGGAGTCCTTTCCCCTTTGTTGTTTAATATTTATACGTATGATCTACTACACCTCCTCTCCGGAACTGAAAATGGGTTCTGCGCCTTTGCAGACGATCTGAAGATTTACCGGTCCATTGGGAGTGAAGCTGATGCAGAAGCATTACAGGGAGGAGTGAATATCGTTAATGAATGGGCTAACAGATGGAAGTTGCCACTATCGAGAGAGAAATGCAAGGTATTCCACTTAGGAAACCGCAATCTCAACCATCGATACTGCATCGACGACTCTCCTCTTGACAGAGTGGATCAAATAAAGGACTTGGGATTTTTGATATCTAGAGATCTCAGTTTTGATAAACACTGTGAAATGATTTCTACAAAGGCAACCAGAGTTGTTTACAATTTGTTCAGAGCCCTATCAACCAGAGATCCTACCGTACTACTACAAGCCTATAAATCATACGTAAGGCCTATATTAGAGTATGGGACCCCCGTCTTCAGCCCTCACAAAATTAAGTACATCAACATGTTGGAGAGGGTCCAGAATAGCTTTACTCGAAAGCTCGTCATTCGGGCGATCGGATTTGTATATGACCAGATCCCTTCAAGCGCAACAAGGAATCTCAATTTGGGATTGCCCACCCTTTGCCGCAGGAGAATTAAGAATGATCTCCTCCTACTATACAAAATTGTGCATAGAAAGACAAGTATTAAGCTAGGTGATATGTTCTCGCTGAGAGCCTCAAACACCCGGGGTGGTGCCGTTAAATTTCAGATGGCCAGCGCAAAACACAATTTTCGCCGCTTTTTCTTTTCGCACAGAGCCATTTCTTCCTTGGAGAAGTTTCGCAAAAAGTATAGCATATTTGTTGGCTACCATACATTCAAAAACAGTCTAGACAAGTTTCTTAGTTCGTGATTCCTTGGCGGTTTCCAGCTGATCATTCCTGTTCTTGAATTTTGTCATTTCAACTTTTTCTCCTTTTTAGTTTCTTGTTTTATCAAGGTGACCTATGTTTTTTTTTCTTTTTTTCACCCTTGTATACTTTTTCACTACGATCTGACAACCTCGAATATGTGCTTTTCTTTCCTCGGTCGCCTACATTACTGTGCATGATGCTACTCGTAGCTCATGTAATAAATAAATAAATATATATATATATATATATATATAACCATTATTTGTTTTTACTTGTAAAGAAAACTAGTGCACAATCAAAAATTTCAGTAAATCAGAAGCCACGAATCATTTTTCACGACCGTGTTTCCTATTACAATGTGCAAAGGTCTACTAAAAAGTGGCACAAAAACTTTCGTCGAAATTCTGAAATGTATCGAGAAAAATACGATACGAGGCTGTGGCGCAGCATTGCGCCACACTGTCCCACGCGGCCGCTTAATCGTGGCGCAGCATTCCGCCATACTGTTGTCAACGTGTTAACAACACTTATAACTGCGCACAGATGATCACCGATTTACTGACCTACATATTCGGTCTATGGCTCTACAGGCGCCATCGGCGCCTTCTTGCGCAGAAACCGCCGTTTTTCTATATGTTTTTTAAAACTGGTTTGCTCGTAAAAATAAGTATGTTTTTGAACTCAGCAAGTCCAGCCATATCTTTTCATATACAAATTTTCCATATTTGTAGGACAGGGTAAAAAGCGATTTTTGATCTCTCGATTCCTCGTCCGTTGACTAATCGCTTGACGAGGCTATATTGAGCCTTCGGCCGAGCTACCAGGCGGGGATCCCAGTTAGGCATGCAGGGTAAATGAATCGAGGTTCTGCGTCACCACGTGTGGACCCCAGGAACGGCACCTTTCGGCGCACAAAACCGCCGCTGCCGCCGTTTTATTGTTGCGGCACGTCCGGTACTGTATATCTATCTATAGAGTTGGAAACTGATTTCTTGGACTGTTTTACGGTCTCAAATACAAGTTGCTCGAATGTTCACCGATTTCGTCCTCTTTTGACTGTCATCAGTTTCTGCTGGGCCACTAGGATACTGAAACCTGACGAAGATAATGTGTAACAGCCGTGAATGATGCCCTCGGAGAACAGATGGTATTCAAGAAGATCAAAGGATTGAACGGTTGAAGCAAATATTACAGGTTTATCTATCTTTCATTTTTTGCCTTAGTAAACAGTTACGCTTCACCCATGATGTACATCGCCGATGGTGTGCTGGCACGACATCAACTGGCTTTGTTTTTGTGCGTACAACACGTCTCGAATACGATCTCTCTCCGGCTGCAGGCGATTTCGGTCAAATGATGTCATGCGAATAAACAAATAGCAGAGGTCGTCAACAGAGGACGAACTTTCCGCACGAAACAGTACGAGATCGTTGGCGATAAGGCGGACCGGTTCTATTTATGGTACGTTTGGTCTTTTGCCCGTTTCGTAGTCGGCTGCTGAGCTCGTTTTTGACAGCTGCGGTGTTCACATGATTGCAGGGGAACGGATATTGTGCTTTTTCAGGAAAAACAGAAGACCTAGTACGAATTTTTTTACCAAACAACTGTTTGGAGTCTCTTAAAAGCTTCCTCATGAGATTATAAACGTTCTTGAACAATGTCCCGCTCCTTTCTCTTTGCTTATTTTACCTATGGAATGGCCAAATATGTAGTCTCTTCATGTACATACGTCAGGCGCATCAAACTCATCTGCTGAATCCTGCCGGAACAATGAATTCTCCGAAGCTCAAGTGGGCACAACCACAAGACCCTAAGTAATAGGTTGGTTTTATAACATCTAAACAATAGCAAGGCCTCATTTGAAGTAGGCACCGTTAATATCAATGGTCTTCTCTCTATAACAACTTCTGACTGGAGCCGAAATTACAGTTACCGGGGAAATCCTTTTAAAATTCAAGAAGTCGCAAATGTCCGAAAACTTTTGCACCAACCTAATAGAGCTTTCCGATGACCACTTTTCCGAGTGGGGAAAAGTAGAAAGGGACCTCTTCTATGAACTGTGCAGCGCGGTTATTTAAAAAATTATTGCCATTGATAAAATATATGGTAATATCCAATAATTAGTGCTGTTCTGTTATTGTTGTGTTTTTACTGCTAAAATCTTTTTGGACAGGTTTTGCACCTACTTCCGAAGTCGAAGCAAAAAGTTTGAAAATCAGCCTCGATCTAGCTGGTCGACCGCGATTTTGTTTGTCTATGTGCAGAAACTGAAGGGAAAAAGTCTCTAGGGTACGGTATTTCCTTTGAAAGTTGCCTTAAATCCTGTCGTTTTCGGTAGCCTCTCTTCGAAAAAGGTTGAATGGATCAGACATGGATGCAAATACTGACCAGCTTTTCCGTCACCAGATAACTACCGGAAGGGGTCGCCCAAAAATGACAGCCGCTTAATATTATAGTTTATTTTCAAAATTTTCAGGTAAGCGGTTAGAGACACAAAGTAATTCGAATAGAGAAGTCGGATTTGCTTTTTTGCATATGATTTATTTGAACCAACGACTTTTATTGCTGCAAACAGCGTTTAAATCGAGGAATGAGGTTCCACTCAAGAAGCAATCCAAAAACCAACGAGAGATATAGGTAGGAATAATTAGAAGTGGCAGTTGGCCGTCATCGTGTGAGGCTTTTTAAAGCAGGAGCTATTCAACTGCCTAACTGCAACATCTCCACGGAGCAACTCTTCGGAATTTATAAGTTTACACTACAAAAAAGAGATCATGTATATGAAATATGTAAATCCCCCTCCAGATTTTACGAGCCGTATCCAAAAATTTAATTTCTCTCTACCACATGCTTCCGGGGATCATTGACTATTGTCCATAACTTTACTACATATCAGGGTGGAAGTGAAGGAATTCACGTGAAAAAGCGATAAGGTGTCTACGGTGCCTCAGTCTTATACAAGTACAAAAGTTCAAAACGGATGTCTACGTAAGCGCACTCTAAATTTTACTCATTTAGCATATTCGGCGGTACTGAAAATGGAGAAATTGATAAGCACCGGTAAAAAGCGAACATAAAAGCTGAAATAAATTGAAGGAAAAAAGTGGCGAAAAGTTCTGGTAGTACTGTGCTTTTGAAACGAGATCTAACCAATGAACCGTGTAAATACATTTCCAGATTTGATGATTTGGGGATTAAGAAATTCAACTTCTTCTCAGCCTTCTCTAGGTACTCTGGTGATCATTGTCTATAACTCTGCTAGATATCAAGATGCAAGCGGAAACATTCACGTGAAAGGAAGCGATAAGACGTCTACGGCCCGTTTTAGTCTCATGCTGACACAAACACAATAGTTCAAAACAGGTGTCGACGTAAGAGCGCTTTGAACTTTGCTCACTTGCTATCTACCGTGGTACTGAAAAAATGAAGCTGAAATGCACTGGTAAAATGCGAGCACAAAATCTGTCACTACGGACTGAAAAAAAGCAATAAATTCACAATGAAAATTCCTTACACTTCTTAAGGTTGATATGTCATATGGGAATCCGTCGAAAAGTGAATATCCGACGGAATCTGACGAAAAGTGGTCGAATTGATGTCGCGGTCTACTGCTCAACACCTCACAAAATTGGGGAGCAATATGTAAATGGTGATAATTAAGAAGAGGCGCCAGAGAATTCTATTCAAAACAACTGCATTAGTATAGGTTCTACTTCCCATCATTGTTTAGTTTATTGCTGTGCTCACTGTTACATAGCGTTGCCTGTTTTTT
Source organism: Nippostrongylus brasiliensis (assembly GCA_030553155.1). Lineage (NCBI taxonomy): Eukaryota > Metazoa > Nematoda > Chromadorea > Rhabditida > Heligmosomidae > Nippostrongylus > Nippostrongylus brasiliensis. The sequence continues at coordinate 11,306,601 of CP130733.1, forward strand.
TGCCTTTTTATATGTTCTCATGGGCGCGTGTGGAGCAGTGGTAAGAGGCGCTGCTGACACCTGCACAGTTGATCGATCCTCGCCCGGGCCAACTAAAACTTCCGTCCCTCCGACGTCGATAAATTGTCAGCAGACTTTTCTGGGAACGTGAAAACACTGTCTTGGTATAGCGGCCAGACCAAACCATGACTCTACGATCCTGGATTGAACTCGAATGAGGCGGCGCGTCCTTAGGGGACTGATACACTATGACACCTTTACCTTTTTCCATTACCTTTATATATTCTTATCCTTGAGTTCTACGTACGAAGAAGTGACTTACATTCCTTTAATTCGCTGCACCATTTGACACACGAGCAGAGCACTATAGAGGTCGATTCGCAGTAGATCGAACACGATTTTCTTCGTAAAACACCATCCGGTTGGTGTCTCATCGCTGGGCAGTCGATGCTCCGATTTGTGAATCTCGTCAAAGCGGCCATTCACGAACAAAATCGCCCGCACATGGATCTCTGGAAACACGTCAACTGAGGTGGCAGCGAAAAAGAAGCTATGTAGGGCGTCTCCATATTGGATTTTTATCGAAGGATTTGTGACAGATCGAACGGAAAAGGATTTTTACAGAAGGATTTTTACCTCCACCTTTTTTATATAACTGCAACAGTTTTTCGAATGAAAACATAAGAAATTGTGAGGGCACGAAAGCCGCCCATCGATGAAAACAATGGAGCAATGACTACAGATTGTATTAGGTCGCTGCAAAAGTTCTCGGACCCTCGCGATTTCTTGAATTTGAAAAGGTTCCCCCCCCCCGATATTTTCAGCTCCAGTCAAAAAATGTTATAGAGAAGAGAAGACCATTGATATTAACGGTGCCTACTTCAAATGACTCCTTGCTATTGTTCAGATATTATAAAATGAACTTTTTTGTATCCCAAATGTTCGAGAACTTTTGCATCAACCTAATATATACATATATATATATATATATATATATATATATATATATATATATATATATATATATATATATATATATATATATATATATATATATATATATATATACATATATGATTCCCCGTCCATAACTGCTCAATATAACTTTGAATTTGATCACTGCTTTAGCAACAGTGGAAAGTAGAAGCGAACGTTATCTGCCGTCACTTTTTATTTCCTTATTTATGTATCTAATTCCAGGTCAAGGAGATATGCCCTCAGTCTCTGTCTTTCTTGAACAAGCGCAACCGATAAAACGACCTTTTTCTTGTCATTAGGTATAAGCTCAAGTATTTAATCGAAGAAAGTAAAGTAAAGCAGTAGGGATTGATCACTTTCCTAAGGAAGCGCCACGCACTAATCATTCGAATCGAGGCATGGTGGATGCCCATTTGGCCTACAATCGCTCGGCCAGCGCTATTCCAAGTCAGTGTCTTTACCTTCCCAGATAAGTCTGGTACAAAATCCCCGGGAGAGATGGAAAGCTTTCTTAGAACGAGGAGGTTCGATCGCACAGCCGTGTTGGTCCGAGTAGCGCCTCCCATCCCTCCATACTCGCTTTCGTTTGTCTTTTGCTCATCGGCACCTTCTATTAGGTTGGCAACTAAGTTCGTGGACTGTTTTGCAGTCATTACTTCTAGCAAGCACAACTTGCTTGAACGTTGAGCAATTTCATTTCTCTTTCAATCGTATAATAGCGCATATGAAGTAGTTTTCGAAACCACTCATAAACCCTGTTACTTTTCTTTACTGGGAAACTTTTTCCGCTTGAAATGAAAACATTCAAAAGCAGTGTTTACCAAGTCCTTCTTCAAGGGTACCTGCTTAGCGACTAGGTTGCTGAAGCGTTATAATTTGTGTGTGCAGAATCTGGGGATGACGTTTTGAAACAATTGATGGTACTCAAAAATATCAAGAGATTTTGAGCAAGTAGTTCAATACGAAAGAAAAAATGCACTTTGGATGACCTATGGAACTCGTTCGGAAGGCCGTAATTAGTTCCTCCAAAAGAAATCAGAGCTCGGCAAGATCAATGTTGACACTCGAAGTCAGGTGCTCAAATAGCTCAACTAAAAGGTTCTGCACGATTCTAGCTTTTCTGTAAAATTGGCCAATAATTTCCCGTGCGATTTGACCCATCGCGGAGATGGGTGGGTCGGATGCTACAATTGAACGTCGAGCTTGCTCTAAAAACAAATCACTTGTTCACAAAGTGGTAACGCGCAATGCGATGTGGACTGTACTTGATAATTGCTGACTTGCTAGCCGGCCACCCAAAACAAAATGAAGGTCGCTACAGATCCTCAAATCCACCTCCTCACAAGAGGCTGATGATCTCAGACTGGAGGTTCTACGAAGGTGCCACCTTTCGAGAATTGATCGGTGGTGGTCTCAGTATTCACCTAGAGCCCTACTCTCTTTAGCCTGGCTGTGTACAGGTTGAACTACGCGGTAGTCGTTTTAAGCAGTTCTCTGAAATTGTGTCACCACTCATCAAGACACCGCCAAACATCACGCTGAGTTTCGATCGCTCCAAAAATCCGAAGATGTAAGCTGGAGGACTCTTGTTAATGCATGTTACAGTACAGATGTAGCACCTTACGAATAATACTTATTTTGGTTTTTCCTGCATTCTCTGGGGCGGAGACGATCCAGTAATGAGATGTAGGTCAAAATGCACCTATGAAAATAATTTTCCTCAAAAACTCAGCATTTCTTGGGAAGTGGAATGGGGCATCTACCTGAGAGTGAGGAACTACCTGTTCGTTTTGATGGTTCTTATATCGTTTGGGTAACCTTTCTCTTTATTTGGTAACTAACGCTTTTGTTGAAGGCCTTCGAGAGTCCATGAATTTCCCAACCTAATATCTCCTTTCCTGACACTTTTTACAGCCATTTTAGTATTCTCCAAGTTCTCTCTTCTTGAATGATGTTGTACTTTTAGCACATACCGTTTTAGCGTTTTTTGTAGCCACGTTTTTCTTCTTAAAAGGTAACACCCAACGACTCGACCCATCCTTCATTCGTCACCAGTTCGTTATAATTGGTTCTTTCGTATTTGACTCTTCGGCTCTATTGAATGGGCAGAACGTGATAAGCTACTGACTGACAAAAACATTTCATCCGAGAAGTTCACCCACCTTCAGCGTTGTGGTCGATTCGGAGGTTGGTGGCTCGACAGTTGGTGAGCAGTAGACGTTGAGCGGTTGGCAAATACGTGATCGAGAGTTCGAGTTCTCCCAAATCCTAGGTGAGAAATGAGAATAATACAGAATATGGATCCAGTGAACTGGACGTACCGGAGTCAGAATATGCATAGGGAGCTCGAATTCGCGAAACCGTTCGATCGGATTGGTGTCGAGCCAGTATTCACACTCGGCTATCGGAACCTGTAGAAGAAGTACGGATTTCAGTGAAATTACGTGGTTTTTTAGATTACTCTACCTCATACTCATCTCTGGTGACGTCGCAAAATTGAATTTTGATGAGGGTGCTGTGGAAGAGTTGTTTAGCTATTGGGCACGTGAAAAACTCGTTGAATACTGTGGTTATGCATCGGGGAACGGTCAGCGTTCGAAATGGCAATGGATCTCGAGACTTCATCTCCTGAAAAAAAGCAAATTTGCGACATTTTCAAAAAATAATACATCTAAATATACACCCAAGGTGGCAAATAATCACGTGTGTGCGACAATTGACTCAGTACTAACTAAGTGGTGTGGTAAAGTTGTACATACTTTTCCGCCCGAAATATTTTTAGATCACCGATTTTGGGTGGTTCCAGTGCCTCAGGTAAGATTTTTCATTTTTGTATAGGAAAAATAGTATGGTATACAGAAGTCTGTCAGTCTGAACACATCCTCAGAAGGGTTGAGGTATCCCCGAAAGTGATACTTTCCAATTTCATCAGCGGCACTACCAAGAAATAGCTTTTTCGACGACGGATTTTATGCCCTGACGAGTCCTGAAAGTGCTCCTCTGGAATCCAAATTTAAAAAATGTGGTAAGGTCAATTCGGTGATTTGAAATTTAACAAAATTTCAAAAAACACTATGAAACTCGTAGCTCTATCGATACCATGAAGTAACTGAAAAGCACCTACAAAAAACTGATATAGGTCATTTCGAAAACTTTAGGCAATTCCTATGGAAAGAGACATGACTTCTCTGCTCTTTTATGAACAAAAGTTCGTTAGAATAGCTGTTCACAAAAAAGTAATTTCAACACTTTGGCGCTCGTAATTCTCAGCCACGCTATATACACACAAGGATCTCGTTCTGGATTTTTTCAGGAATTTTTTCCAGGTTGGATCATTGGATAGCTCTTCCGATTCCAGCCACGTCGTTTTCGTGAACAAAAAAATGTTAAAGAGCATTACGGCAGAAAAAAGATAAAACGGTCCGTTTAGTTTACCCGGCGTTTCGGCGGATGTTTGCCTACGGTACTGTACGTCCAGCAGTAGTCCTTTATCTGGTATTTGAGGTCTGTTGGAGATTCCGGCTGTTTTCCCCTTCAGGAGGGTGACTATGTACAATACTCACCCAAGTCAACGACTAAGGTCTGCAGGGGATTGATCGGGTTACTGTACATTTGCCTTGTCCTGGCAGCGCACCCAAGCTCAAGGTAACAAGATTGAGTGGCAGTGACCTCATGGATTACGAAACAACGAAAAAGGGAGCCTCTTCTCACATGTCGCTCACAACATTATGACCAAAACTGTAGAGTTACACATTCCAACTTCCGCCTGAGTGCAATAAATAAAAAACTGTAAGTGCATAGCCAACGAAAACACACACAGCTCTGATGTCAACGTTTTCAGGGTCTCCAAAGGTTTCCAGTCTTTCTTGTCACTCTAGACGGTATGAGACGTCAGGAGACCAATAAATTTACATCGCCTCCACACCTATTTATCTAGTTTTCTGATTACTTGGTAATTTGGTGAGTTATTTTTAACTAATTACTTAAGCTGAGCTATGGTAAGGGTGGGTGAGTGAGGTGCCTGGGTCAAAATAACCGATTTGGACCAAACATCGCATGTGGGGGTTATTTGGGTCGCTGATCACGAATCTAACATTAGTTTTTGAATTTGCGTCCGCTAAAGGTAAGTTACGGTGGATATTGGCTAGCTATAATGACGTTGCCATTTGCTAAAATTTGTGCGTTTTAAGCTGCTCCGAACATGATTTTCTGTAACCTCCATGACAATATCGCAAAATGAGCACGATTTGGGTCAATGCGATCGAAGCAAAACAAAAATGCACCAAATCCAATCTATTCCAAAACCCTTGACCTTCTGAACAAGAATTCATTGTGGTACCACTTTCGTGTAAACGACTCATATAAGCGCAGGAATACGTGCTGTTTACTTACAAAAAACGTTAACCCCGTAGAAATTGCATCCAGTGATTATGCAAGCGCATAATAACGTCACACCAAATGAGTGCAAAAGTCATTTCCGGTTGCGTGACCGAACTCACAAGCTCCGCGTAGTCACTGAGACGGCGGATCCTGGTTGTGCGGCATTTAATAAATTTCAATAAACAAAGAAAGTGTATATTTAATAGCGCATTTACCAAACAACAATATCAATAATTTAGCTTGTGACCGAATAAATTCATGAAAAACGTGCTGTTAGAAGCTCTTCAAAAGCAGCAGTTGGTGGGTCGCAGACGTCTTGCGTTACGTTCGATTGGCTTATAGCGAGTCTGAACTTCCGTCTTTATTCCTCGCAAACAAAGAACCAAAAAAGGAAGCGAAGAATACTAGCTATATCTGCGAATATTTAGGAGAACGTTGCACGACTTAAATTGTTCAAAAGTGCAAGAGAGCTAAGAGCTTCCAGAAGAACTTATTCCGGAACTTTTCTCGTAGGTGAATAATCTACTTCAAAGGGCTCAAAACGTCCCGTACGCTCAGTGAAGGATTTGGTAGGAGCTGATCTCGTTGCCGCATTAAAAAGGTCTCATATGCATGTGGTAGAGTGACAAGAACCGACGTAACTTCATTTCATGCTCATCTTCTACTCAATTCCGAAGAAACAGAGCTTTCGTAAAAACCGGATTCGTAAAAACCGGATTATTTGGAAGAAAATAGATGCACAGCAGCAGATAGATGAAGATAAACAGTAAAGAGAGGTGATGAATGACTTTGGTCCCACTAAGAAATCGTGCGATTTTTCCGATAACAATAAGGATGCGCAAAGCCTACAACCTCACTCTTTCACTCTGAATTGAACGCTTTTATGAAAAAAGTTGCTTCCGGCGATGAACGAGGATGCGATAAACAATAGATTGTGATGGTAACACCTACTTATACTCGGCAGCAAGGCAGTAACGATGACGGGTAGGGCAGAGACGCGAGGGACGCAGCACTGCAGTTTACAGCTTTTTGCTGCAGAACATGAAATTTAGCAATGTTTTAAAAAATTCTCCAGAACCTCACGAAACTCCGGAGGGACGTCAAAGGTACAAAAATGATATTCTACTTCTATACCACTTTCAGTTGGGATTGGACACTTTTCAAATCACGTCGGACGTTTTTCAAGCCAAACTGGACACTTTTCAAGCCACTTTGGTTTGAAAAACATCCAATTTGGTTTGAAAAACGTCCAAATCAAAGTGGAAATGGTATATTTCTGCGGGATCTTGTGATGTATAAAGAGAATAAATGTTCTTCTGACGATGCCGGGTTCCTTGCAAAAGTTGCGACTCAAGTAGAATTCGAACCCGCTCGAGGGACGTGACCGTGATGCTGTGTAGACATTTTCTCCACCTAGCAGTGAGCTTTCGAACTGAACGCTGAGCTGGTTCTACAGCTGGTATCACCTTCCCCGTAAACCTACAGTACTGTGGGTGAACATCCGCCAAAACGCGATATAAACAGTTTTCACTATTTTCCTGACTTGACTCACTGTAACATTATTTTTAGCGACCAATAACTTTTACTGAACGATTTTTTTTTGTTGCAGGCTCGTCTTAAGATTATTTACTTAAATAACTCCCTTCGTTATTGTGCAAATTTTGTTCTAAGTTTTGGCCTACCCTAAGTTTGTTCTGCCATACTTCGTACTATAAGTTGTATTTTATTTTCTCACGGTTGTTCTATACGATCGTAACAAATAAATAAATAAATAAATAAATAAATAAATAAACACGGCTAAAATCAAGAGAGTGTGGTCTATCCGATGGTATGCGATAGAAAACTGTATATGAAAGTATGAGCTGAGTATGAGTTTGAAGTATGAGCCAGTATAAGCTTACTTCCCAGGTAATGGAGCGCTTTTTTCCCATCCACGTCTTCCTAGCGAGTCCTTTGACGATGTGCATCACAGTTCGCGAGTAGCGTGGAGCTATCGATGGAGTGTAAGGGGCGTGGGAGACCTATAGAACAGCTACTATGAATTTTAATAAATGGCGAATAGTAATAATAATAGGACAATAATAATAACACCAAACGACAAACCCGTCGAATATAGAAATTGAACGTCTGCTCGGCTTCGATGTACTCAAAAGCGATGGTGACCGTCGGTGTCTTCGGCTCCTGAAAAGCTTGTAGATCGTCGGATCTGGCCGTTAACCTCAAACTATGTCACTCACATCATCAGAATCCTCGTAATCGCCCATTGACAGGACCGAAAATGGCAGTCGCACTCGGTCTCAATATAATCAATAGCCGGGTCGTCGGAACGATCGACATTGTGCATTCAGCTGTGACATCGTGCTTATGAAAACATCAGACACCATACGGCGATGGTTTTTTTTGATAAATTAATTAATTAATTAATTAATTAATAATAAATAATAAATAATAATAAATAAATAAGTAAATTTTGTAATCAATGCAATAATCAGTCAAATAATCAGTCATGTATAATAAATGTTGTTGTACTGAACTCAAAATACATGCTAGAGTTGTGAAATTTACGTAAGTGGTATTTTCATTTTTTAAAACTGTTATCCTATGCGACCGCAATAAATAAATAAATGAATAAATAAACACGGCTGAAGTCGAGAGAGTGTGACCTATCGAATGTTATGCGATAGAAAACTGTATACGACGTTTTTTTTTAAGGCCATTCTAAAAAGAAATGATTCTCGGGAGATTTTAGATGTTGAAGATGAGAATGAATGAATTTTAGATGTTGAAGATGCCATCCACGTCTTTCTAGCGACGTACGGAGCTTTGACGATGTGCATCATGGGCAAGTTGTCGAAGATCAGCGTGGAGCTATCGATGGACCGTTGGACGAGAGCCGTTACTGACTGGATTCCACCGTCATAGAACACCAGGTCGCCCACTATGAATTTTAATAAATGGAACGATCGATTCGATGTCCTCGTGTTCTTGGAATAATAATGGCACGCGACAATAATAATAACACCGAAACGACAAGATCGCTATCATTATTTATATATACATTGAACGTCTGCTCGGCTTCGATAAAGTACTCAAAAGCGATGATAAAAGTGGTAAAGTCGTCGACGTCTTTGGCTCCGCCCGAAAAGCTTGTAGATCGTCGGATCTGGCCGTTAACCTCAAACTATGTCACTCACGTCATCAGAATCCTGTAGAGACTCGTAATCGCCCATTGGCAGGACCGAAAATGGCAGTCGCACTCGGTCTCAATATAATCAATAGCCGGGTCGTCGGAACGATCGACATTGTGCATTCAGCTGTGACATCGTGCTTATGAAAACATCAGACACCACCCCTCTATTCGGCGATGGTTTTTTTTGATTTGTTGTTTTCCACAGAATTTCCGGGTTTGTGGTCCCTTTTTGCCAAACTACGAGGTATACAACTAGGGGTACGTTTCGCAAGTACAGCAGGAAGTCATACCAATCTGTACTTTCGGGAGTGAACAGCTCAAACCGAAATCAATTCTGAAAATAATCAATATATAATCGGTCAAAACTTTCAGAGAGCTGCTTAAACCGACTACCGCGTAGTTCAACCTTTACACAGCCAGGCCAAAGAGAGTAGGGCTCTAGGTGAATACTGAGATTACCATCGATCAATTCTCGAAAGGTGGCACCCTCGTAGAACCTCCTGACTGAGATCATCAGCTTCTTGTAAGGAAGTGGATTTGAGGATCTGTAGCGACCTTCATTTTGTTTTGGGTGGCGGGCTAGCAAGTCAACAATTATCAAGTAGTGTCCACATCCCATCGCACGTAACCACTTTGTGAACCAATGATTCGTTTTCAGAGCAAGCTCGACGTTCAATTGTGGCATCCGACCCACCCATCTCCGCGATGGGTCAAATCACACGGGAAATTATTGGCCAATTTTACGGAAAAACTAGAATAGTGCAGATACCTTTCAGCTGAGCTATTTGAGCACCTGACTTCGAGTGTCTACATACATGCTTCCGAGCTCTGATTTCTTTCGGAGGCACTAATTACGGCCTTTAGACTGAGCTCCATAGGTCATCCAAAGTGCACCTTTTCTTTCGTTCTGAACTGTTTGCTCTATATCTCCTGATATTTTCGAGTACGATCAATCGCTTCAAGACATCATCCCCAGGTTCTGCTTACACAAATTATAACGCCTCAGCAACCTGGTCGCTAAGCAGGTACTCTTGAAGAAGGACTTGGTAAATGCTGGTTTTGGATGTTTTCATTCCAAGCGGAAAAAGTCTCCCAACAAACCAAAGTAACAGGGTTTATGAATGGTTTTGAAAACTGCTTCATATGCGCTACCACACGATCAAAAGAGCAGTGAAATTGCTCAACATTCGAGCAAGTTGTGCTTGCTAGAAGTAATGACTGCAAAACAGTCCACGAACTTAGTTGCCAACCTAATAGTAAAAGATTTCACTACGGTAATGAACTCGATTTCCCAGACCACTATACAATGCTATGGAGATGGGTAGTAAGATCCTAGCATAATGCAAATAGTTGATGGACTTTGCACCAAAAACGAAGTAGTTCTGATATGTGCATAAAAGACACGTAATGTAAGACCTCTATTGGCTCTTCAGTTTCCCTCCACGCAAGAAAAAAGCCACTTTTTTCAAGAAATGTGGGCAGAACAACTGCACTAGGAAATCTGTCAGAACGTACAATGAGTGTCAGAACGTACAAAAAGCGTTCCAAGCAATGTGGAACACTTCATGTTTTACCTTCTGCACGTCAATTAGTAAGCCTCATAGCGCTGTGTGCTTTTTGGACCATTTTCAGGTAAACCTAATCTGTGACCTCAGTTCCATACAAGGGCAACTCTATACAAACCCATTAGCATCATATAACTGGAGCCTTCAGATACAAGAGGAACATTCTATTAAATCCAGTACAGAGCAACGAGACTAGGAACCACTTTATGGTAAGGTCGGGATCAATGCACCTGGTTTCGGAAAGTAACATTGATACTCCTCCCGGACCTCTTAGGTCATTCAAACATCTCGCAAAAGACCTCTTTCTCAAATATCAGTGTATTTTATAGTTTTATTTTCAGTGATTAAGAGATAGGCGTCCACGGTTCGGTTCCTTCGTGAGGCCAGCCTGCAGCCGTTAGATTAGTGGCAGGACGCGATTGCACAGCATCTTCCATTGATACGGCTAAATTCGAAAATACCGCTTCGCACCTTGATTCCTTCAAATTTAATATTTTCTATAATTTGTAGGGTTCTGTCTCTGTTTGCCTGTTAACTATAACCTTCTCCTTCCTTAAGCTCGTCCGTCATGGGTTTCGAAATTTCCTTTTCGTTTGATTTAGCCGATGGGTTCTAATTTTTTCCAAGTTTGGTTTTTCACATTGCCAAAAATCTATTCCGACGTGAAATTAACATAATAAAAAGAAGTGTCAACATTTTTGTATTGTGGAGGGTCAAACTGCGTCTCCATATTCCTCGAATGCGAGGTTAAATGTTTTGGGAATTCCTTAGGGAATTAGGTTTCTCATATTCTTCCTGCAGTATGTGCATCTTCAGGTTGCCGCGTTATTTTTAATTTAAGATGGAAGCTTGGTAAAATACTTGCAACCTTAGTAAATGTGTAAATACGTCTAATATTTCAGATAATAATGGATGACGACGACTTGTTTGGTGCTTTTGAAGCTGATACTAACGGAAAGGATGCGTCGGCACCTTCTACAGCAGAAGCACCTGTGGATAAAATGTCTTCCGTACGTTTACCTTCCGTCAATTCCCGAATTTTCTCAGTTTTACCTTAGTTTATTTATATCTTCAATTTTACCTTGAGCTCACCTGAATATGTAATAATAGGCCATAATCGAAAGGATGACATCGAAGATCAACAACAAACATTGAATCATACCTTTGCAGTATTCTGCCCTTACGGCTTTGTTGGATACAATGAATTCGAAAGTTTAGCACTTTTCCACTCACAGCCCTCAAGTGGTTTGAAGGAGGGATTTTTCTCTCGCCATTTTGGTCAGACTTCGCTTTTGGGGTGGAGGAGGGGCTATTTAAGCTGTTGGTCACGAATCCAACCTCCGTCTTCGTAGTAATACCGAATATTCTTGTGTGAATTGATCTAGTTACATATGGTTTACATTCTTTGAATTGTCGAAAAAGATACTCAGTTTTTAGTTTCTTGCTTCATTTTGACCTAAATCTAAGGGTTTCTGGGGGCTATTTTGCATCTTTCATTAAATAGAATCTTCACTTAGGTCCTTTAACGTCGTTGATGTGGCAACTGACTATTAGTATAAAAAGAATTTGTGTTGTTTGGAAGAAGTTGTGTATTCGACCTTACTATTTTTCAGCTAGATGCTGCTCGTCAAGAGGAAGCTCGTCGGCAAGCTGCCAATCTGTTAAACTCCATGCTACAAGGTGACTGTGGTGATACAATTGAACCTACGGCGAAGAAGGTAATTGTCTCCGAATAGACATTTCCTTTAATCATATTTAATTTGCTTTATATGCATAGGTCCGAGTAGAAGAAGATGTTGTTATGGTGGACATGCAAGAGATGTTCGATAAAAGGGTTACCGTTCATACAATACGAACAGATAATGAGAACTGTACACACGAGGTTCCTTTTTACGTTTTCGAATTTTTCTCTCCTTTGTCTCTCATAGTTCCACAAAACATTTTCCTTTAGGTTGCCTTGCCTCCCGACATGCCGTTCGAACCTCTCACGGCCCGAGATACTACACCTGCCAAAAATTACCCCTTTCAATTAGACGCTTTTCAACGTGAAGCTATAATGTGTATTGAGAACAGTCAATCAGTTCTGGTGTCGGCACACACTTCTGCTGGAAAAACAGTCGTGGCGCTGTAAGTGTTCTTTTGTTGTTGACTTTTAAATAGCTAAATTTAGAAGTCGATGGTTTTTGCGGAAAGAAACAATTTTTCAATTTCATGTTTGTGATTATTGTACCAGAATGACATCAGGTATGCCATCGCTCAATGTCTTCGGGATAAACAACGGGTTATTTATACATCACCTATCAAGGCGTTGTCGAACCAGAAATTTCGTGAGTTGGAGGAAGAGTTCGGAGACGTCGGTCTCATGACAGGTAAGGCGACCTTTGTCCACCATCACAACTTTTCTTGTTAACATGAAATGTTAATTTGATTACCGCGATTTTGTGGTCACTGCTATGTATAGGGTGCGTCAAAAGTCTTTGGACTCATTGTCAGATAATTGGCCGCCTTAACGGCTATTTTGAAGCAAATGAGATGAAATTTATAGCGTTTATTACTTTAGACATTGTACACATAAGAACATAGCTAGGCTCCGAAACGGCCTCATTCAGCACGAACACAGGCCTTAAGTCTCTTAGGGAACCCATCTACAGCGGCGCGCAGGACTTCTTCATCAATTTCTTTCCAGGCATTCTTCAAAGCTCGTTTGCGCGACTCAATGTCCTTGTGTAGTGTTGAGCAGGCCTTGCTCCTCAATATAGACCAAGTTGTCGTACACCGTGGACTTTGGGATACGTAGAGTTCTGGCAATGTCCGCGCCTGACACTCCCTCCTTGTGCATTTTCGCCATAGCAGTGCGCAAACCTTTTACTCCAGATATTTTAAACAGACCAACGATCAGCGAGGAAAATTTACTATACTGTAGGGCAAGATTAGTATAATAGTTACGCATAAAAGTTTGGATGGCTGCAGGGCGCTCTCCACGTATAATGATCTTCAAACAGCGAGTCCAAAGACTTTTGACGCACCCTGTATAGTGGAAGTAGATCGTAAGTGGTGGAAGTGCGTGTGTTAGGGTAAAAAGAAGCAATTTGGCTTATTGCAGAGGCTAAAGCCAAGTAAGAAATCCTTTTGACACTGGCGCTGGCGTGAAAACACGGGTGTATTTTTTTCTAAACTTGTGGGATAATTACTATTGACTTTTGTGATCTGATGCTGTATCCATCGCCCGGTTGCTCGATGCGCTAGGGAAGGGGTATAGAGCCTGCAACTTCTTCATTTCAGTGAGCCCGAAATTACTAAGGGTTAGCCAAGGTTGGGTTTCTCAGGTGATGTGACGTTGAATCCGGATGCCTCGTGCCTCGTCATGACAACGGAAATCCTTCGTTCCATGTTATATAGAGGAGCTGAGGTCATGCGAGAAGTCGGTTGGGTTATATTCGACGAAATTCATTACATGAGAGATAAAGGTGGGTTTGTATCATTCTTTCCGCTCTTATCCTTTTCAATTTGTAACTTGCAGAACGAGGCGTTGTTTGGGAAGAAACTATCATTCTTCTTCCTGATAACGTGCATCACGCTTTTCTTTCCGCCACCATACCAAACGCGAGGCAATTTGCTCGTAAGAACCCACTTTTCAAAATTGAATTCTGAATTTAAAAAATGTTTTTATCGAATTCTAGAGTGGGTATGTGTACTGCACAAACAGCCAGTGCATGTGGTTTATACTGACTATCGACCCACACCGTTGCAACACTTCATTTTTCCTGTCGGTGGCGAAGGTCTGTACGAAGTAGTTAACATCCAAGTGGGTCTTCTTCCGCTTTTCTCCGTTTTTATTTTATGTCTCCTCTGCTTATTTCTTCATTAATTGCTCCGTTGTTGCGTTTAGAAATAGTTTACTGCAATAGGGCCAATTTCGTGAGGACAAGTTCACACAGGCGATGAGTGGTTTGGCTGCTGTAGGTGATAAAGCTGCAGGAGGTGTTCAGAGAGGCCGCAAGGGCGGTATGAAAAGTGAGTTTTTTGTGTATATAATAATATGAATTTCCTGACGTTACCCTATATTACTCTATGAAAGCGTGAAAAGAGAAATTCCCTTCAGCTGAATAGAAAACTATGAGCTTATGGTGTCTGTTTCAGCTGACTCGAACGTCGTGAAAATCATTCGAACAATAAAAGAGCGCGATATGTTACCATGCATCATATTCTCATTCAGTAGAAAGGAGTGTGAAGCGTATGCTATTTCTCTGAAGGATATGGACTTCAACGACGGTAATTTTGCTTACGATTGTGTTTTTTGCTTTGGTAGTGTATTTGAAGATTCCGTTTTTATTTGAATTTCTAACGACAACTCACTGCGAGTCAGATACATAGCACTTGTCGTCTTACATTTTTTATTCGCATCTGCATACAACTTTTTAAACGTGTTTTTAGGGAATTCTAATCTCAATTTTGAAATTGTGATTTTGTGTATGTATCAATGTTCTGATACGTATCATTCCAATTTCTTTTTTAAGATGAAGAAAAGAAGCTGGTTCGAGAAATATATAACAGTGCAGTGGATCTACTAAGCGATGAGGACAAAAAACTGCCGCAGATAGGACAGGTATTTTCTTCAATTTGCATTTTTGTTACATTTTTTCATTAGGCCCAACCAATCAGGTCTCTCTTGTTGTCAAAAACTTTCTTAAAGCCATATCTGTCTGTCTGCTTCGTGTCTATTGCTTCGTACGATGTTAACAGAAGCTAATAAGCGGTTGTGATATCTTGGCTTGATAAGTGTTTGGCTCTCAAGGATATTTTAATGAAATGAGTTTTCTTACAATGTACTCTAATGATCTTCACTGCAAAGCAGGATACGTAAAACGAACTAATCAGGTCCACCTCGTAGTCGAATATGTGATCTGTTTACGATTGCAATCACCTGAGATTTTGATCTTCTCGTATTATTTGTCGGCTCTAATTGTCTTTTTTCTTTTTGGATCCTACCGTTATTGATGCGAGGAATTGGTGTCCACCACTCAGGATTACTGCCAATTCTTAAGGAAACCGTAGAAATCCTATTTGGAGAAGGTCTATTAAAGGTAATTCTTCCTTCTTCTGAAAGCCAACATTGAGCAAACGCTTTCCATTTCTAGACTCTATTCGCAACCGAAACGTTCTCTATGGGTCTCAATATGCCGGCGAGAACTGTGTTGTTCACATCAGCGAGGAAGTTTGATGGCAACGACAATAGGTAAGATTAACAATTGACAGGTCTGACTTGCTGGCACTTTCGTTATGGAGAAGAAACTGCGAAGGAGCGACATACCCCTCAGCTAACGTTCAAATCCCTCGGGTGTTTTTAAAGCATGGTGCTTAACATTGCCCAAGGTATTTAAAAATGACTGTTTTTCGAAGAACAATTTCGATATCTTGCTGTTGGTTCTGCAGTGCCGCATTTTCTGTTGTTGAGCAATTGATTTTCTGTATTTGAAGCGTATTACAAGTGTTCATACCCGGGCCGAACTCCGCCTCTGAACTCTGTAGTTTGAGAATATTCTATTTTCTGCGAGTTGCGTTCATTAGTTCAAGAATCTTCACATATAATACGATAGCTAATTAAATTTCTGAGCTTCGTTGACTCACCAGTTTTTGTGTCACAATTATTTCTGTTGAAAATGCGAGCAATTTACAGGTGGATCACGTCCGGTGAGTACATTCAAATGTCAGGAAGAGCTGGTCGTCGAGGAAAAGACGATCGTGGACTGGTCATTCTGATGGTGGATCATAAAATGAGTAGCGAGGACGCTAAACAGATAATTAAGGTTCGATTCAAAATTACTTTGAATGTTTTATTACTTATTAGGTGGCCAAAAGCTCTTCATCCGTTCGACACCTTTTTTGTCTTCTATTTCTTGCACACGATTCAACCGTATCATCATCACAGAGTTGGAAGTTTTCCAAAAAATAAATAGAGTAGCGAACCACTTCCCAGAGCTGAGCAATAGTAGAGTCAAAGAAATGGCTGACCTCCTTTGCAACGTCCCTTCTGGGGTGAAATTCTTCCTAACTTGGGAGCCCTCAAGGAGCGTAAAGAGAGATGCTCATGGAACTAGGATTCGGGAGCAGGCTAGGTGCGAAACCTTACTCCAGCTCAACTCTTCTAATTTTTGCGAGTCTTTTTAGCTATATGGGCAAGGAGCTTGAAGGTGCCCTTGTGAAACCAACGTTGTAATTAAAAGCACTGAAAACTTTTTGACTACCCACATCCATCGTAATGGAGCGTTGCGAATAGTTGGTAAGCTTCACATACTACGTCATGGATACCGTTAGTTGGAAATTCAGAGGCTTTCAAGCTAACTGGCCCAAAACATTCTTACCAATTTCAGACTAAAAATTTATAGTTGTCCTTTGCCTCTGTTTGCACTCATAGAATTGTCACGTAGTTATTTTCAGGGTGCAACCGATCCTCTCAACTCACAGTTCCGTCTCACATATAACATGGTGTTGAACTTGCTTCGTGTTGAAGGAGTGAATCCAGAGTTTATGCTCGAGCGGTCCTTTTACCAATTCCAGAACTTTGACGCTATTCCGGGGCTGGAGCGAAGTACGTTTTGTTGTTATAATTTTTTACACTTTTATCTGTATGGGCATTGCTTTCAGAGGTAGAAGAAAAGACCAAACAGATTGAGAGTATGCGAGTGAGTCATGAACGCGATATAACAGCGTACTTTGATATGGAGAAGCAGGTGCGCGGATTATTCTTCCCGTTTTTATTTTTCTTATATTTTTTTCTTATATTTTCCATTATTCGCAACGTTCTTAAATATATCTTAACTTGCGTATAATATCTATAGCCTATTATTTGAATGGTTTCGTTGCAGATCGCAAATCTGAAAACCACAATAAAGAAAACCACATGCATGCCGAAATATCTCGTGCCGTTTCTCCATGCTGGTAGATTGATTCATGTAGGTTCAGTAATCCCTATAATGTTGGCTCCTGCAACGGATACACTTTATAGGTGGTTGCCGGAAATAGAGATTTTGGCTGGACGGTGCTGATTAACTTCCACAAGAAGATTAATGTTGATGACAGCACTCAGATGGTTTACATATTGGATGTAATGGCTAAAGTATTACTCTGTCCTGAATCGGTGAAATCTAATCGACTGATCTTACAGGTTTTTATGGGATTCAAGAGTGACTCTGCTGACGAGAACATCAGTTTAACGCAATTGCAACCTCCAGTTGAAGGATCTCCCGTATGTTTTATTTATATTCTTTCAATTGACTCAACCTTTGTTTTCGTTCTATTTTAAACTATGCGAATATTCAGGAGAGATGGGGTGTTGTGTCAATTGCATTAGACTGTGTTGACGAGATCAGTGCAGTTCGTCTGAAGCTTCCGCAGAAACTTGATTCTGATCATTCGAAAGGTGTTGTTCAGCAGATGGTCAAGGTATGTTCCGGATTGTCCCTAATCTTCCTGTCTGCTGACCAACTTGAATTGTTTGATTTCAGAGTGTAATGTCAAGATTCAACAAAAACGTTCCACTGTTACATCCAATCAACGACATGCGCATCACGGAACCTGCGCTGATAGATGCGGTCGCTAAAATTGCCGACTTGGAGCAACGCAGCGAGGAGCACCCACTACGAAAGTTGAAAGAATTCGAAGACATCAAAAAGCAATGGCTTGCAAAGGTTAGTTTCTAGTACTCGAGATTTATTTCTGGTTTGAGTTGAATTTACTGGTCTGAATTTGAAACTTCTGGTGCTTTTCGTTTAGAAATTGTTGAGTTCTTGCATTGAATCAGATGTCATCAGTTGTCATTATCGCGATGGGCTTATTGGTGGTGGATCTGATGCGATAAAGAACCACCGCCAATTATTCTAGCTCCATCGGATTCCAGCGCGCGAATTTATGAATGCTGAAACCGAAATAAACCCCGAAATATACCCTGTTTGGCGCGATTTCTCGCCCAGCTAGTGCGTTGTGTTTGACCTGTTATAGAACTAGATCCGAGACTGAATAAAGTAAGTTTGCTGGCCATTAGGGGTACATATTGAGGTTTCTCTGCGACGTACTGTTCATGAGTACGAGTCCAAGAAGGAGGTGAGTATTGGAACAAAACTATTGCAGTACTGAAGGATTGGTGTTGACAGATATGTACTCTCAAGAGTGATTGGTATATTCTTTTAGTAGGCTAACATTTCGGCGCGTTTTGCCTTCCTCGGTAGCTTGGCAAGTCGGAACTGTTACGATACTACTCCGTTAGAAGTGCTTCCATATCCTTCAACAAAAAATAGATAACGGCACATTGCATGTCATGTTAAATAGAAAAGAATGTATTAAAGAAAATGGAGTTGATCAATTCGTTATTACAGGTGAAAACTCTTTGGGATTTTTGCAAAATTTGGTGAATTTCAGGACCAAGCAAGAAAGGAGCTTCGAAGTTTGCGTGAAGAGTTGCGAAAGGCTCAGTCTGTGTTACACATGGACGAGCTCGGACAGAGGAAGCGATTACTGAGAAGGCTACAGTATGCCGATAATTCAGATATCATCACGGACAAGGTTAGTGCCTCACAATTGTCAGCGGCTGTTCTGTTGGTTAAGTAACTGAGTTGTCAGATTTCGGCACGCTATGTTCTTCACCTCTTAGGGTCTCTAGAATCTTGAATTACTTCCACTTCCGAGCTTTTGCGAAGCTTGACTAAAAATTTTGGTCGGTTGCCAAAAAACTATCTCTGAGATCAATAAGGCAAAATGTGTTTGATTCCAACTTAATTCAGGCAACCCTGGGAAGGAATCCAGGCTCCTTATAATATTATTAGCGGTTGAGTATTCATTATGTAGATATCGCAACTGTGGGAATGAGAAGCAGAAAATTATTCCAGTTCTCATTTATTCGTAAGGTAAAGGTGAGGAGATCGTCGTTGATTGGTCTCTAGGACGCGCCGCGCATTCGTCTTCCATCAGAATCAGAATCGTAAACGTCATGTTTGGCCTTAAGGGCTGCTCAAGTTAGTACCTCCGCTTTCTCCGACAATTCTGGTGCGGGTTTACCCAACGTCAGAGGGATGGAGGACTTGTTTAGCCCGGGCGAGCTTGTGTCTGTAGCACTTCTAATCACTGTACCATGTGCAGACTTTACCTTTATTGAATAGTAGTAAATAGGCTGGACTTTTCGGAAATTCGTAGGTTTACCGCTAGGTTCAGTCGAATTCACAAGCATTTAGTGACTCTTCGACAGAGTAGTACTCACGGGGCCCAGGCAAAGAGCGGCGAAGCCGCCTCTTTGACTGGATTTTTCGAAAACTCGGAGGTTTAGGCTGGACTTTTCGGAAATTCGTAGGTTTACCGCTAGGTTCAGTCAAATTCACAAGCATTTAGTGACTCTTCGACAGAGGAGTACTCACGGGGCCCAGGCAAAGAGCGGCGAAGCCGCTCTTTGACTGGATTTTTCGAAAACTCGGAGGTATAGGCTGGACTTTTCGGAAATTCGTAGGTTTACCGCTAGGTTCAGTCAAATTCACAAGCATTTAGTGACTCTTCGACAGAGGAGTACTCACGGGGCCCAGGCAAAGAGCGGCGAAGCCGCTCTTTGACTGGATTTTTCGAAAACTCGGAGGTTTAGGCTGGACTTTTCGGAAATTCGTAGGTTTACCGCTAGGTTCAGTCAAATTCACAAGCATTTAGTGACTCTTCGACAGAGGAGTACTCACGGGGCCCAGGCAAAGAGCGGCGAAGCCGCTCTTTGACTGGATTTTTCGAAAATTCGGAGGTTTAGGCTGGACTTTTCGGAAATTCGTAGGTTTACCGCTAGGTTCAGTCAAATTCACAAGCATTTAGTGACTCTTCGACAGAGGAGTACTCACGGGGCCCAGGCAAAGAGCGGCGAAGCCGCTCTTTGACTGGATTTTTCGAAAACTCGGAGGTTTAGGCTGGACTTTTCGGAAATTCGTAGGTTTACCGCTAGGTTCAGTCAAATTCACAAGCATTTAGTGACTCTTCGACAGAGGAGTACTCACGGGGCCCAGGCAAAGAGCGGCGAAGCCGCTCTTTGACTGGATTTTTAGAAAAATAGGAGGTTTAGGCTGGACTTTTCGGAAATTAGTAGGTTTAAATTAATATACAGGGACGATGTGCGTGTGAATTGTCCGCGTCTGATGAGTTGATGCTCACCGAAATGCTCTATGCAGGCGTTTTCACGGATCTCGATTCAGCTCAACTTGCTGCCCTACTTTCTTGTTTCGTTTTTCAGGTTAGTGTTTCAATTTGTAAAATTTCATCTGACATTTTCATTCGATGTAATTTTTATGCATCACAGTTGTCGAACCTACTAAATAGCAGAGAGTTTGAGAAGTCCGTTCTATAATTGGAAATTTGAATCAGAGGAAGGAACTGGAAATGAATTTGTGTACTCCTCCGTGATTATGTTCGGCCCTATGTATTTTCATTTATTTATTTATTTAGTTATTCATTTATTTATTTGTTTACTTATTCATTTACATCCAATGGTGATACATTACAGTAGCGGCGATCTCAACATATAATTACTTTTAAATTCAAAGTAGATGTATCAGGAGAATCCTTTGGAACACTGATTAAGCAAAACTAGGATTTTTCCAATAAATCAATTAAAGACCTATCACAATATTCTATGGTGTCATAGACGCATGGGATTTGTCACTTCCTTACTCGACATGTTCAAGTTCTGTAGAAAATTCAAGTAGCACTTGTGGGCTTCTCTTCAGAGCATACTTTTTTCTAGGAGAACGCGAAGACGCCAAAGCTGGCCGAGGAGTTGTCGGGATGTCTTCGGAAACTTCATGTAAGTTTATTATCGAGCGTAACGATTTACGAGGGTGGTCTTCAGATGGAGTTACGGTACTTGGAGCGGCCTTCTTTTTGTGGTTCCATCTGCTGGTATCCCACAACGGCCGCCGCCGCCGCATCTTATTTATGCGAGCGGCGTTCCGGTTACGATCCACCTCATTTCTGCACGCGCGATTTTGTTTTTGCACTTTATCGCGATACCGTAAATATATCCATACTCGCATACAGTAAGAAACTCCATGGGGTGCCGAGCTGTCCGGTTAGCTACATTAATTACTCTCTGTTTTCGGCCTTAACCTCCTTCGCAGACAAGTCGGAATGTCCATTTGTTTCGCGTACGTTACTGACTCCTGCTGCGGTTCTCATTCGAAAAGCAATTAATTCCATGGCTTCGAGAAAAAACATATCTGTACAGGAACACGCTCGACGTATTGCGAAGTTGTCAATCGAGTGCAAACTCGACATGATCGAGGACAAATATGTGGAGTCGTTCAAACCAGGAATGATGGATGTCGTATACCAGTGGGTAAATGGAGCTTCGTTTGCAGAAGTGATGAAGAACACCGACATTTTTGAAGGTGAGCGATTTCCTTCTCCAGTTTATTAGTTCCACGTTCCCTCTACATGAGAATTTATCCGTGGCGCATGTGGCTAAACAGCTCGATGTGTTCCCAGTAACTGGTTGCGGCTGTCTCAAGGCTGCACCGTCGGGTAAACGCCGAGCTGTCACGTAATCTTATACTGTGCCGCCGATGCTGGCACCCCTACTGTGAGCGGACTACATTCATTTGTTGACTGTGATGTATTGTGCGCTGATTCTCAGCGTTAACCCATTTGATGTCTGAGCGTTCAATTACAGTATGACAATCCAAAGCAATCTGGACAAATACGGCTAGATAGCCCCAACCCTAAAATGAGATTCTTCCTTATCAACTTTACTCTGAAGTTAGAAAAGGTCGATGGGTCGGAGTTGTTGAGCCCCTAAGCGCGGCCACTTTCGTGTTCCATCCAAGTCGTAGAGGCATGGTGAAGGGTGTATTTGGGCTACACAATGACTTGCGGGGGTCAGCCCCTATACATCGGTGTCCTTTTCTGTCCAGACAAGTCTGGCACTAATTTACTCAACCGTGGAGGGTTGAAATGCTTGGGTAAGATCGACCGTGTTCATAAGTGTCAATGGTGCATCTTATCACTGGGCGCTCTTAAACTTTTCTCCGGTGATGTAGTTGCGGAATACTGCATTTAATGAAATTCAGATGGAGACAAATTCTGAAGTGGAACTCATTGATTTCTTCGACCCTTGAGGTCACAAATGATTTGATCGATGTGCAGACATGGTGCCTGATTCATGAACGGAATTTTGGGCATAATTCGTCCCGGCGAAATAAATTCGCTACACATCCCAGAAGTCGCATCCGTCAAAATCGAGTATCCTTATACCTGTCGTGCAAGGATACAACGTCTGAAATCACAATCAGCACAGCTAAACGGTCGTCAACGCAAGCCAACCCAGCGGGGTACAATATGCGCCGGATATAGCCCGATGCCCGCATGAGTATGGGCCTAATCGGAGTCCCTTCGGCCAATTCATACTGATGATGCTGGGCTCATCACGAAGATCGTGATTCGAGCGAAATTCGAACTTGCGTCTCGGACCCATGTGGTCACCGTGATGTTGGACCACTACATCATCAAGCCGGCTGCACTTCTTCCCAACTGCGCCGAACATTTGTGCTTCTCTGGCACCTTCCTGAAGCTAGCGACTTGTTGTTTCTTGCACTTCATGGTTTTTTCGGTCACTACTATCTGCAGTAGAAGTGGACGTAGAACAGGCGATTCGACTTAGGTATATTTCGAACCCGCGTTCCTCATAGAAACATGGCCCTTACAATTAGATACCTCTTGATACAGTAATATATGCTGTTTCAACAGCAGTGTAAGTGTGAACTACTGGAGTTTCAGCCCGATTATACAATGCAATAGCTAATCCCCAGAGTATATATTGTGGAGTTCTGTGGAAAATGAAAAACACCTGTATTTGCTTGGGAAAGAATTAGTGGCGAATCCTTGTGAGGCGTATGATGAGTGTCTGATGTGCCTTGGTTTCAAACAGCATCCATATATTTTAGTTATGTATGAATTACATGCAGCTCACTATCGGTAACTTAAGGCACTTCTTAGAGTATAGGAAACAAAATTCTATTTCCTTCAATTCAATAAATGTCTACTACGGTAGGAGGAGGCTATTTCGGATACCCTTCTGTTCTTGTCAAGTGTAGTATTCCATGCTGGTGGGTAAGTTCTACGTGTTATTATTGCTGTAGTTAGCAGTCTCCATCAAATTGTTATTCAACTTGAAACTGTATCTGTTTTACTAACTTATACTTTTTTACGTTTGTTTTCGAGTTTATCACACTCCTCCCTGTTTACTTTGTTCGATGGTACACGTATAAGCTGCTACTGCCAGCCACGATCGAGCGATCGATCCTCGTCCAGTCTGAGCAAACCTTTCATCCCTCCAGGGTCGGGTAAATTGGTACCAGACTTGACTTGGTATAACGGCTGGCCCCCGCAACTTGTTGTATTGGCCGAACTCGCATTTATCATACCTCTACGATTTGAATCGAACACGAATGCGGCGCGTCCTCAGTGGCTGATCAACGCCGGCGCCTTTATCTTTTACTTTACTTTGTTCGGCTGCTAGCAGGCGTTTGGCATAGTTTTAAAAGAAAGTGAGCGAATAGAGAAAGAATATCTTCCACGTCCGACTATATTAATCTTGGCATCGGGACGATACGGTTCTAGTTCGAATTGTACGAGCTGGCAACGATGATGCAGATTTATTATGGCTGACGTTTCGGCCTACTCGCCTTCGTCGGAGCCTGTAAGACAGGAGACCGCTCGCGGTTGTCGTCCTCAGATAAATAATATTTCTATGGCTTTCAGGTTCAATAATTCGCTGTCTCCGTCGGTTGGAGGAAGTACTGCGAGAGATGGTGAATGCGGCCAAGTCGATGCAGAATCAGGAGCTTGAGCAGAAGTTCGAGGATGCCCGTACCCGCATCAAGAGGGACATCGTGTTTGCCGCTTCGCTCTATCTCTAGCCGGCTAGCGGTCGCAGCGGCTGAAGTGCGAGTGATAGGTGATGGTGGTGGTGGTCGACCAGGGACAGCCGACCTCGATCACCCCGGTGTCTTTCGAACCACCCCGAACATCCGTGTTTCACTTTCACTGCAACGCATCTCCTTTTTGGCGAACTCTCTGATGATTTCGCTATTGTTGTTATTTCTCAAAGAGAAAAATGGTCTCATCACTGTAGCTGTTGTCTCTAGTGTTTTCCAGAAAGCTTGAAATCCCAATCGTTTAGCAACAATGAGGAGTCGGTGGTTGTTACTGATTGTTGTCGTTCTGTTACCTAGTTGCCGCGCTCAGGAGCTACCTGGTGCGTTCGTTTTTTTTGTTGTGATTTTGAATATTGATGAATAGCTTGTTCGCCTAGAAACGTGTTGTTTGATTTTGGATGTCACAAGATTATAAAAAGTGTTATAAAGCTGATATGATCGGGTATCTCAAGATGTTTTATTTTTCTAATTTCTTTTCACTCTTGCTGCCGAAGAATGGTGACGCGCAGGGTGTAGTCACATTTGTGAGCCGTTTGGCAACGATTCAAATGTCGCTGGTCCCCACGCGAAAATTACCGTTTACAAGTCGCAGTGCTGCAAAGAAGCGCAGCTATTGCGAGAGCATGTTCATCTCACCGAACCTGACCACTCTGCTGCTGCTTTATAGCCGCAGTAAAGTGTGAATGATCCTTTTGATAGCACCTGCAGCAAAGACTGTTCTTCATCCTCACCGCCACAAGGAGGAAGTCCTTTCTTGACCTTTTTTTCATCCACTTGATGCAAAAATAACATCGCAAATGAAGGATAGTAAGTGCTTCATATTAGAGCGGAAACCTATCCCAAAAATCTGGGTCGACATTAGAAGCACTGGAAAAATCCAAGTGTTTACGATCTGTCGGGGCTAACGGTGTCATATCCTCACTTTTTTCTTTTCAGTATGGCCAACTCCATCCATCAGAGGTTCTTTTTGATAAATAAGCAGATTTTTTCCATTTCCCTCATGACCACATAAATTTACAAAAGCTGTAAGGTGCGTCCCTGAAATTTTCCTCACACTTATCAGTGAGAAAGCTGTAGCTAGGAAATAAATTATCGAGCGATCCAACGTCGACTGTCTGTTAATCGTGGCATTTATGATAATCACGCGCAGTTTTTCTTCAGCAAACCAAGATGGCAAAATATACTTCCTTTATTCGGCTGACGTGTCAGCCTTATCGCCTTCGTCGGAGCCTGATATGTCAAGTGTTCTTCGGACAGGCCACCGACCGAATGATCACTTCCAACTCCATTTCGCAGACTATTTCGATCCATCGCTCAAAATAAGGGTCGGAATCCACAACATCGCTCAAAATAAGGGTCGCAATCCACAACAAAAGTCACAACCGGACCGTAGACCGTCTGCGATTCAATTTTCCGACCTCGTTCAGATGAGGTAAATGAGGAACTGGAGCCGTTCAACGTTCCGCTGCCAGATTTGGAGAAAGACGCGAAACCAGTAACAACACTCAACGAGCAATGTAAACGGTTCTTGAATCACTACAGGTCGGTCGAAATCCCTCACGCAACGTCCACATAGGGTAATCGCCGATTCACCAATCACTTGTCAGATACTATTGTCGCACGTCTAACATAGCCACCTACAACGAGGAAGTCCGAATTATCTGCGAGCGATACCGTGTCTACTGCTCAGACCGAGTCTATCCATCCGTTAACCACGTTGGTTCTTTTGAATTCCGTTTCTCAAACGCAGTTGGGTTACTCTTTATCGGACAGTCCTTCGTCGCACTTTCCTTTGTCAAGAGAGTAACAACCATAACAACAAGACCTACTTGACGATACTTCTGAACTGCCCTTGTCTTGTTCGCTTTTTTTCAGATCCGACGGCAGGTGGTGTTCTGGAAAGAGTCCGGTCTACCAGCTGGAGCTCAACGGGCACTCACCAAGTGCTACTCACACTGCAAGGAGACGGATCCTGTGTCAGTTGCTCACAAATTATTCTCTGTGGAAGTATGAACCGTGTTTCATCGAATTCAGGTGTGTAAATGCGTGCGAGTGTCTGCATCTGCAATGGGTGATGGACTACGAGTGCTATCCGGGAATTCGAGCTCCAGCCGGTCCGAACTGTCAAAGGTTAGTGGTCTTGCGTTTCGTAGCAGTAGCTGGCTAAAGGTAAACGAAAGGTTAAGTGGGAGCCGTGGATCAGTCCTCTAGGAGCGCGCCATGTATTCGCCTTCCATTCAGAATTGCTAAGGCATGGTGAGTGCGTACTCGGCCTATACATATTATGAATGGCGGGGTCTGCCGCTATAGCAAGCCTTCCTAAACAAATCTCGTACCAACTTAGCCAAGCCCGAATGAAGGAAGGCTCGATTAGCCAACGCGTGGATCGATCGCTCCATCGGTCAATCGAACTCGAACAACACTTAGAAATTCGAATCTCAGTAACACGAAACTATTCTGTTAATTACCGCTTTTTGTTTTGCGGGTTATGGTCTGCCAGAAACAGTGCAGTCTTCCGGAAACAGAAGGACGCAAGTTCAGTTCCCCTCTGATGTCAGTGTTTTGCGAATAACCTAGCATCTCCAAATATCTAATCTCAGTTTTTTTTTTAAATTCAGCTGCTTATTATTCACCGTCTAGATCGTTTGTCCTTATCCACTATGGCCTTTTCTTGGCAGACGGTCACCTATCACAAGGCCACGGTGTCACCTTCTTGCCGTTCACATTACGACGAGGTCATTCTCAATCTGTGTTCTATATAAATCATCAAGGCATCGCTCTTGAGGTGAATGTCTTTCCAAGAAAAATATAACAAATGGGCTACTACTCGTTGATTTTTCAGTTTTCAAATGGTAATATTTATCCTCGTTTGAAATCGTGTCTGATTTAGCGACGTTTTTCTGACAAAACTGAATCAAATGAATAATCGCAATTTGATACCGAGAAAAGTTGGCCCTATGTTGAGCAATAGCATCGAAAACCGGAATGCGCCAAAGTAGAGTACCGGTGTCTATTTTTCTATATAGATTGGAAGAGAATTCCTTCAAACACGATTTGTTGTACAGTTCCTGCAAAAGTTTTGTTCTAATACTCACCTCCTTTCTGGGCCGGGCTCATGAGCAATATACCCTGAAGACTTCTGAGCTTAGTTGTATAGCGGCTGACCCCCAAAAGTCATTGTATAGGTCGAATTCACATTCAGAATGCTTCTACGATTTTGAATAGAAGGCGAATGGGTGGCATTTTTTAAAGGTTGTGATCAACGTCGACCCAATGCCTTTACCTTTACCCATGCCTTTACCTGACTCGTCCGCAAAACTTCTCCAGCAGTGACTCTGCAACAAATGCGGAGCTCACCTCTGCATGTTGGACCTTTCATGGAGGGGCAGATGGCTCATTCAAAACTGGGAATTGCTATGAGATTCTCGAGTGGTTGTTCACAGCAAAGGTGACAAGAGCGGTGACTTTTAATGAAAACATTCTCCTCACTGAGTGCCAGTGACCATGTTCATTAGTTATCTTGGGCGCTATAATTAATAAATAAAAGTGTTTTGGTTGAAAGACGAGACTGGACAAAACATGTTTTTCGCTGCCCTGTTATGTTCGTTGAACCGCAATATTTTCTCCTTTACATTTGTGAAGTTAACGGAACTCTTACATAGTTCAATCATGATAGACCACAGTGGTGATCACAAGAGCAGAGCATTAGAAATTCATGTTGCTGCGTTTACAAACCAATTTTGAGAAAGCTGGTCTCTTTGTCTAGTCATCCGAACGCGAAGGATCAAATGGAGAGTGAGGTCATTCTCAATTTCGTAGTCGATTCATCAAGAGATTCACAAAGTTTTCCATCTCTTCATGGTTTCCATCTCTTTCTCAAAATTGGTTCGGAAACACAGCAACACAAATTTCTAACGCTCTGCTTTCGAGATCACCACTGTGGTCTATGTATCATGTTTGAACGATGTATGAGGCATCAGGCGTGCCTGGGAAGTTGAAGACCCTGACCAACAACGGCGGACCTCCAGAAGTCATCGTACAAGTCAAATTTTTGCTATGCTTCTATGATTGTGAGTAAAAGACAAATGCGTGGCATTAGGGAACTGATCAACCCTGACCACTCTGCCCTTGCCTTTACCTTACGATTGCATGAGATTTGTTATCGATTAGGCCTCTGTTCCCGCTGGTGCAATATCTGTAAAATGATTATTTAAATGACGACAACTCCAAAACCAGAATTTACCAAAGCAGAACTTAATTACGGAATTTCACGCTCAAGCATACACTCTTCTCCTCTCTAAACTCTGATAAAGGCCGTCCACTTCATCCTTCCCTAGTTGCTCTTGTTCTTGCTGTTAGAGCCTTCTCCTGGAGCAAGAACAAGGATCCCTCGATTCCTGGCGCTAAAGGTGTCACGTACCCAGCTGTGGTTCGTTCTCGATCATATTCGCGTCATCATTTCGAGTTTTCTCCGCTCGTCCATCTGTTCCGGCGGTAATTTCGCGCACGCTTCACAATACGTCCTATACGTCATAAAGCGGTTCACATCGTCGTCGCTTTAATTGGCTTAGGCTCACTGCCATCTTGGTGCAACATATGATCGCTCTCATGTAATTACGACGCATGTTGTTCTCGGTCAGGGCGCCGATGAGGTGACGACGGACCACACAAATTGCCTGTGCAACAGCGGTCCAGCGCACAGAGATGGTTCCTTTCAATTCTCTGATAGTATATTGGAACCGAGGAACTCATCAGACTATTATAATTCTCCCACTGGATTGAAGAGAGACCATCTACCTACCTCCATCGATTGTTAGTCACCACCGAAATTGCAGTCCACAAGGACTACCAGAAAGCAAAAATTATGATAGAAAAGTGGGCATTTCTCGAAAATGCTATTTATACTATTAATCATTAATATTTTCAATCTCCAATTCTCTTGTATTAATTCAATTCGATGACCTCAGAATATCGTGATTCTATCATTGTCTCAGAGAGAAGCCGTCTACCTCCATTATTTACTAGCGGTCGTTATAGCAGTAAGACAGTAAAGGTAAAGGGAAGTACCGCGGTGTAGTTTATTCTGGCTTAATGTAATTGGGTGGTCCAAAATGCGAAAAACCATGCCCACCAGCTTGGACTCCCTCGTCATGGTAGTGGAGGTCGGAGAATACGTAAGCAGCGTTGAGTTCGGATATAGTAAGAGGTAAAGGTGAAGGCAAAGTGGTGGTCGTCAGACGTGGTGCGGAGCTGTTCTATGTATTCTATTCCTTTAAAACCTCCCATTCCTTCATAAACTCCTGCACTCCTTGGATGTTTGAAGAAGTTTGCTTTACCATTCTGTCGACAAGCTTCAGATGGTACTTTCGACCTTTCTTCCAGGCTCTGATGAAGGCATCCTCACTCAAGCACAGTACTAATGAAAGATTTTAGCAATCTAGGTTTCTCCTTGACAATTCTGAATACTAAGGTGGCATTAGATTTGATTCATCACGCGGAAATGGTAGTTGAAACTTCCCAAGTTCTCATGTTTTTGAACCTCGGCATTGTGTAAGCAATCCGAAGATGATGAACATTAAGACAATAAAGGTAAATGGAAGGGCCGCGCTGTAGACTATTTTGGCTAAATGCAATTTAAAAGATCCAAAAAAGGTAAAAAAGAAACTTTGCCCACCAGCTTGGGCTGTTGTCAGGGTAGTGGAGGTGGGAGAAATATATACGTAAGCAGCGTTAAAGTTCGGATAAAGTAGGAGGCAACATTAGGACGCTATCAGACGTTCTACCTAACAACCTCGAAAGGCAGAACAATTTAATTTCGCTTCAATTGCTGTGTTTCCAGTATTTGCATTTTCAAATTTCGCTCTTCCAGATGGGCTCAAAAGTGCCGGGCAGTGTGGAAGCCACTGCCCGATTATACGCCGGCAGACTTCAATGTAATGTCCGCACAACCGTTGGTTCGAGGTCAATTCTACGGTTACGATGCGCTCGGTGAGTTTAAGAAGAAGAGGACGAAGAACCTTCGCACCTTTGGAAAACCACGCGTCCATCTCTCCTAATCGTCGTCTTAATCAATCAAAAGGCGCCGCCACCACCGCCGAAACATTATGTGCGATTGTTGTGCGATTCTCGCAAAAAACTGTGCTGTTTCAGGCAATTACCGTACTTTCAACCGCCCCCGTGATCATGGTGTGTCCTTTTATCGTGGCACGAACACCGTACTTGTCGACTGGCCGGAAGGTTTGATTGTTTCGCTGACACCCTTATGTTGCTACGTCTGATTTCACAACGCGGCAATGCGATGTTTAGGGAAAGTATCCGGAGCCACCGGCATCGAAGTGCCGGCCGTCGGTGTCAATGTCATCTACAACGCCTATGACATCGGTTTTCCCAATCCTCAGCGTACTTTACGCGAGCTCACTAAGTTGTTCTAATATCTATGAATACTTTTAGGAATAAATTTGAAGCTGTATGTTTTTCCAGGGACAATCCGGACCAGCTAAATCCTGGAACTGGCCGACGGAAGAGTGCCTTCGCATCTCTGAGGCGCACTTAATCATTCTCAAGTTCTACTGAACGCGTTGTAATCGTAACAGAATTAATAAATCATCGTTTCAAGTGCTATGCGTACCCATTTGTTGAAATATCGGCAGAACGTCAAGGGGTTATCGAATTTGGGACAGCAGAGGTCGGTAAAAAGTAGGAAACGTTGAGCCGTGAAAGTGATCATTTCGAAGGTAGACGTGCATAAAAAGCGCATACTAGTAAAAGTCATATTATCCTGAATTTTTCAATACCATCCTTGAGATGGTCATGTTTCCTAGTCCTTAGGCAACAGTTGTCTTACCCAACGGCGTGTTTTTGTCTATTACTATGTGTCTACACTATATTGAAAGAGTTTTGGAGGTTAGCAGGATTACAGTAACTTTCAATATAACTCGTCCTTCCGAACTCGTGCCATCCAAAAAGCTTCATATCGACAACAATCCATTCGTGAGATTGTTTCCATTCCTGCTTCGTTTGTGGTTATTCTTTTTTCTATTTTTGAGAGGTACTTGCTTTCTTTTCGATTAAGTTTTTGCGCCGAGAGATCTCCATTTTAGAGCTCAACGAAAGGGTTGGGTATTGAATAGGAATTTGAAAGACATTTCATTTCATCCGTAAGCACGTTTTCTTTCCATCGAAAATTGTTCACTACTGATGGTTCTGTACAGTTGACGCTGAGGGTGACGACTGAAGTTCTCACTCTGTGAGATTTCCCTTCCTACTTCTTACTTCGACTACCTTTTCGATTTGATCATGAATTCTTGCTCATCTTAAACAGTGTCGAGATAGTGAATAACTAGGACCTCTACTCACGCCAGGTCGACTTAGAGAGTGTTGCAAGAAAACAAACACGAAAAAAATTTTCATGGAAGAAAATAAACTCTATTCACTAAGGGCGCTCGTGGTTGACTATACATTCTTTCAGTATTTATCCAAGTAAAAATGCGATATGGTTTTTTGGTCACATTATTCATTGATTTCAGACATTTCTGGTGCCAGTTAACTACGCGTTGGAGTTATAGTGGGCTTGATAAGCCCGATCGAGGATCGATCGTTCAACCATGCGGGTATCAGTAGCGGCTCTTGTGCATTCGTCGAACCTCTACGATTCTGAAGGAAAGACGAATGCGCTGGCGCGTATTCGGGAGACTGATCATCGTCGACCACCTTGTTTTACTATTCTCTTGCCTTAATAAATGGAACATTTTGGTTTCTTCCAAGATGTCTATATTGATGGCTGATCAGTCTGCTCAGAAGCGGCTCACTGAGCAGCATTGAGACACTTGGTCGGTTTGTGGTGGCGTTCGGTGTCTGAGATGCGAGCTGCTCGTCTTTTCCGCGTTGCTGAGCGCTAACGCTTTCCAATTTTCACTCGCGTTTCTCTACACTCGCCTAGCTGGCCGCTGTCTCTAATTGACTATTGTGCCGACTTGAGCCTAGCAATCAGCCGCGAGGCTTTATGACTCGGTTAACTAACATGTTTATCGCACTTGACCTAATATTTGTGCATTTTCCGGCTACGGTAGCCGCGCAGAACGCGAGCTCCCCGGGGAGACGAACAGCAAGAAAAAATACGCACACGGCTGACTGCGCCGATCTGCGAAGAACACTCTGAGCACATTGGCGGCGCCAAGAATGAAGTGGATTTGCTGTACAGCTACTATACACAGTTGGTGGACATCATACATATTTACCCTCGTATATCTACCCCACGACGATGAATACAATGTCTTGAACACGGGCTGACCTTGAGAGGTATCATCTATGTAGGTTGAATTTACAATTTATATGTGGAAGTAAATATCAAATTTATACACGTTGTCATTACCCTCCGTCCACTTTTCGAAGCGAACCAACCAGCTTTCCTTCTTACTTAACAACTGGGACAGCTGCCATAATTAAACACAGAGTTTCGAGCACTTGATGCTCGGTGTTCCTGCGTAACTTTGGTTATGTTCCTTCCTTCAGGCCCCCATATCTGAACAAGTTCAGAAACTGAAATCCATTAGGTGTCACTATTCTTTACACAAAAAATATCGCGTTTTCTAGCTAGAGCTTCGGAAGCAGCTGCAACGATCAGGTTAGCTTTTGAATGTGAATAATCCTACATAGTTGAGCCTAGATCGTCAAACACGGTCGGGTAAACTCGGGTAGACTAGTCAGGTACTTACGTGGGAGGGTGAAGACACTGATTTGGTATAGCGGCTAACTCCACAGGTCATGGTATAGGTGAAATATTGATCAACAACGTCTCTGATAATGTAAGGCGTATTGCAGGTTCATAGCGAAGTGATCAACGCCGATAACCTTACATTTGCCTCCTTAACCTTGTGCAACTGTACCAAATTCACACAAAAGAGCTCAGCGATGCTTCGAAGAGCCGTGCGACTCTGTACTTTTGGAACATAATTTCCCTCGGCTCTCAATCAGTATCGTAATGGTCAGTGAAACTACTCGATCTAAACTGATAGCTCGAATAATAACGGAAAAAACTGGTACGGTATCTCCACTAGTTTGATCAAGAATGAAACGAAAGCTCTCAATAATTTCAGGTCTTCAAATGTTCAAGGTTAGGCTCTGGTCTTAAAAAATTCAATTAAAAGTGGATTCAAAAGCGAACGTTTTGCGTGGTCATTAGATGTTCAAAAATGCTTTGCAATATTCTAGTCATTAACCTGAACCTCAGAAAGAAGCTGGTAGACTTTGGGTGCTTTGGGGATCTTCGAGGTGTCCAGTCTCAATCAATAATAAATATGTGTACGAAGACATCATCGATGGATGCAGCCTTTGAGTTAATAATTAAGTGTATTTGGCTTTTGGGGACATGAACAACACCGAGAAACCCAGTGCCTGCCGACAAAGATTTTCAAGAAAGTAGAGGGCTAAAAGTTGAACATAAAATTTTTCAAGCGCTCACTTCCACCTTGTTCCATATTTTAACGTACACCTGCGCGTCTGGTGATCTGCTCGTAGGGTTGTCCGAGTTAACAGATGAGAAAAAGCTTTTTGTTGACACTTCCCTTTCAAAGCTCGAGAGCTCTTCGCAATCTTTTCGTCGCTAGCCGAAATGGTTACAGGTACTTTCTTCCTGTATAAGGTGGTCTTCTTCGAATAAGCTGGACCAGGAAGACGACGACTTGCTATTGAAATTATTTGTGGATTTCGCGGGAAGCATTTTGACCATGGCTTGGCTAGTTGTGCACGTCTCATTGGCCTCGATGACACCTCGCTTAGGTGAGTGAAAGCCATGCCGCCGTTGTCGCCTCAGTGTCTGCTTGCGTCCCATCCGTTGCGAAGATGTGAGGAGGACGGATGATGTGAGTGTGAAATCACTCAACCGCACTCAATGTTACCAAGTTTTCACAGACGACCGCCCGACCGTCTGACGAACACCACAACCCGCCGTCAAAAAGCCCCGTATCGGGTTTCTTTGGCGATTGCCGCGCCGCTGCGGTCATCCCCGTCTGCCGGATGACTGTGCGTCAGGGATGGTTGAAAACAGGAACGGTGATGTTTCAGAGCTACGATAGCATACTTGGATTAGTGAAAGGGAGCCGACCAGATTTCCAGACTAATTTTCGGATCTAGGAATTCATTTGGAATGTCACCTATTCAGTCTTTTCAACAGTACTGTTCACTCCACTAAAGGTAAGGCGGCAGTTCGACCCCCATCCAAAGTGGTCCCATTTCACCACAGTTCTTGCGCCCCTATGCAAATAAGGCAATATTTTATTTGATTAGCTGTTTATTGAATAGATTAAGGTTAGGTAAAATGCTCCACTCCACCCTACTATGTAATTTAACTCCGCGGTAGATTTAATATATACAGTTGAACAAACCCATTATTTTAGATATTTATTTATTTATTTATTCCAACCTTTACCTCTATTTATTCATTTATCCACTCAGAGATTAACGTAAAATGAAGTGATCAATCAACTTCTCAAACCGATTGATTAACTTGGTTTAGTTAAAATTTTACCGAAGGGAAGCAGGATATGTTTGAACCTACACAACGATTTCCGAGGTTCGGGCGCCACCTTACCTTTTCAGACAAGGTGGGTATTAACTTACATGCTTACGAAAGGATATAAGGGTTCGTTAATTCCGCAGAGGATCGATCGCTTGATCAAGCAATAGCGTTTACCTATTAACACCTGGTGTCAGTAGGCCTACATATTATCAGCCCGCCTCGCCCTGTTCGTCTCCAAATAGTTACCCTAATAGCTGTATTCGCAGCGTAATATTCCACTAGAAAATGAGACAAACTTCACAGCAATGAGTGACATCTCATGAATTTTAGTGTCTGAACGATTTTTATTCGCCGTCTAAGGGAACTGTCTTCAGACGTACCGAAGTCCTTCTTCCTGCCTTTCCCTCGATCCGCTAAGGAGTTTCGCATTCCGTGTTTGGTGGCGGAGTGCGTAGGGAATGCATCACGAGCAACACAAAAAGCGTCGGGGTAGAAGTCGTTTAGTACGCGATCGTTTGAGTGATTGCGTTGGGTACTGGCGTTGGCTGTTTTGGGCCCGAACGATACCGGTTTCTCTACCAATTATTCGCACAATGACAAGCACATACATGGCATACACTCCTCATTTCGATCAGTTTTCTGAGCTGAAGGAAAGAGCAAATAACCTAGATCATTTGTCGTCAAATTTGAGGTCGAGCTCTTACAGTTCGACCTTACGAGGTCAGACTCTGGACGCAAACTATTATTATCTGTTACCAATATATTTTTATTATTTTGTAGATTGCACCCTGAGCGGACCACTAGCTACAAACTCTCCAGGGCCCACATTCATCATTGGTAAACCCCGATAAACCCGAGATATAGCCTGTGACCGGCGCGCACCTTTCTCTACTTATCCTAAACTTCCTATGTTAAACGCAATCTCTCATCGCTCTTCCGTCGGGCTCTGGCTGCGCCGCGGTTTCGGAGACCGCTGGTCCGTTCGTGAATGTGGGCCCAGGTCTCCAGCGATAAGCGTTAAGGATAATATTCGCCTTTCTTGTTTTTATGGTTTCAGAACAGTTTATGAGATTCAACGACAATGAGCACCATGCTACGTGGTGATGAGAGGTAAATATAAATGTAAATGTAAATTGGCTTGATCATTCTCCTAAGCGTCATTCGTGGTCGAGTTCGGCTTTAATTATGGATCGCATAGGCATGGCTAATTCGTATGCGGTCTATAAAATGACTTGTGGAAGCAGCCGCTATACCGAGTCAGTATCTTTACCTTCCCAGACAAGTCTTGTTCCTATTAACCCATAATCAAGAAATGAAAGCCGCGGTCAGCCCAGGCGAGAATAAAGAGTTCCTTCACTGAATACCTCTTACAACGGTGTGATTTTCTTTGTTTGCCTAGCAAAATCAGTATTTCCCACTGGATTATCCGATTTCGAAAATTACCCGCACGCTCTTTCAAAATTTTGGAAAGCCCTTCAACTCCCTACTCGTCCATAGCAAGTTGAAATTTCCACCAATTTTCGGTTTGCACTAAAGATATTCGGAAACATCAGTCTGCAGCCGAAACTTTCAAGTCAAAAAAGTTAATAATAGACGATGCACTACATTTAAATGAGTGAAAAAAATGCAGCCCATGAGGCATATCGATCGCATAGGGAACGCATCGATTTTCTGCCTAGAACCGAGAGGTTGTCCACATTTCGGTGGACAGAGGTCTGAGAGGTCGGTGAGGAATGGATGGAAAGGCGAAAATTTCAAGGGAGACGATGACGTTGATGGACAGGATCTGTCTTGGGTGGACAAATTTCGCGCCACCCCACACTCGGCCCTCCTGCTGCTCGCGCAATCGGCGGCTCATCAAAGCATCGCTGCGCTCCGCCCACCGCCCGATACGGTAACCCGCAGCGACGGCGATTGGTCGATTTCAAAGACCACGCCCACGACGAGAATTCGCTCGAAATTAGTGGGTCTCACTAAATGGTCTCTCGCTATTGAAATTTTGCTTCATTCTCCCGGTGGTACTATTCACACTATTCGTTTTACAAAATGCCGCGACCAGGAAAAGACTCGTACGACGAGCAAGTAAGTGCTCTTCCTCCTGCACTATCCACTCTTCGACAACTTGAGTGTCGAAATATTTGAACTGATGTTACAATTTATTTACTTATTTATTTATCTGTCACACACATAGGCGTGATAATAGTGAAAGGGACCAGTAGGACATTCAATCAAGAGAACATCAAAAACACGAACTAAAACAAGAGAAATCTCAAATTATCGTGAAATTCCTGTTTTATTACCGCTTTGTTTTGCGGGTTACTATCATGTATACTAGCATGTGAGGTAATGTAATGATGGTGCTAGGTTCATCGTAAAGATCGTGGTTCCATCGAGATTTGAACCACGTCTCGGAAAGCTGAGATTGTTTGTTAAGTATCTAAACAGAAGCATTACAAAAATTTCTTCACCAGCGTCTTCCAGAGAGGATGTTACCAAAATATAACGGATCATTTAAACATTATTGGTTGACGATATATGCATTTGTATTCGAAAGGATGCGAATCTGATATAATTGTTCTCTTTGTGCCTCACAGATAACTGAGCCAACATACGCTTACATGCTTGGTTTAATTTGATTTCTAAATCCCAAATGCAGAGCTATGTAGTCGTATCAACATAAGCCTCCTTCGGAGAATAGATTCTTGTTCCCAAATTTGATCCATTTCTACTACAGTGCATTTTTAATGCTGTTTTATTTCCTTCATTTTAATGAGTCTCTGATGGCGCGCGTGGTGCTGTGGTAAGAGGCGCTACTCATATCTGCACGGTCGATAGATCGTCCTCCGTTCCACCAACCATTCCATCCCTCCGGGGTTGGGTAAATTGTTACCAGACTTGTCTGGCAAGGTAAAGACACTGACTTGGTATAGCGACTCGTACCCGCAAGTCATTGCATAAGCCAAACACGCATTCGCCGTGAGTCTAGGATTTGAAGGGAACAGGAATGCATGGCGCGTCCTCCGGGCACGGACCAACGCTGACACCTTTACCTTTACTTTTTAGTGGGTCTCTAGTTCTTTCATCTTCAAGTCGTTGCTCCTAGCTTATTGCCTATCCGATCTGTCTCCATCTTCCACTAGAATTGTAAACGGCCCAATTTGAAGCATTCCAAGACCCTGATGCTTTTTAATCTGAGATACTATGTAGATTATTTCTATAACATTATATATTTATTATATAAGTTCATTCACTTCTTCCATTGCGAGTCGCTTTCTTATTCTGCATGTTGTGATGAGTATGAGTGTTTTCTTCTTTTCATGGTAAAATTTTAGAAAACGGACATCGTTCTCAAGAATAATGTCGCTAATTAACTCAGTTGCCGTTTTCGTTCTTGCAACATGCCGAATTTTTTTCGTTTTACACTTCAAATCCACTTCCGTCACCTTTTTCGGGTAGAAAGTCATCCGTAATTGGATTAACCGCATTTCCTATTAGAACGTGAAAGGTATTACGCTTGGTCGCTGGGTTTCCCACTGTAGTCGCCAAATCATCGTGCATAAAATGAAAAAAAACCTGAACGAGCTGCTCATCTAGGCTTCCTTTGGAGCTCTAGTAAGTTCTATACACATAGACAGTGGAGGCTACCAAATTTTGAAACTGCGGAGCACAGGTCCCAAAACAAATTCGATAGACTCCTTGTTGAATTCGAGTCGCCACTATTCTGGGTGGCTGGGCGGGGTCACTTACTTAAACGGCCAGATGTAGGAGAGGGTTAATGGTAGGTGTCCGGTGCCTTCCCCCTTAAGTGAGCAGTTTCCAGTTGATAATGTGAGGAAAAAACGAATTCAACAACAAGCGAAAGGGAACACGTAGAATCATATCGAGGAGAATAGATTTTAGTAGAGAACATAATAAGGAAATAGTTCACCGAATCCCTCAATTCCTCAACAAGGAAGGTTGGCTACAAAAAACTTAACAACTTGAACTGTGATCAACTTATATAATTCACCTGTTTTGAATGAATGTAAGCTTGAAGATCACCTCACCATACACTCGTGTCTTCATTTAAATAGTTGTAGTCCTCAGAGGAGAATTCTTGAGGCATATATTCTGATTGCGGTCTTGTGTTTTTATTCAATACAAATAATTCTGAAGTGATTTATGGCGAGTTAACAGCGAAAACGTTCTACATCGTTTGAATCGCGTTTTGTCACAAAAATACCGACGGTACTGTATACTTTCTCGCAATGCGATTTAAAATTCCTTTTAATATTCTTTGATACAGAATATCAAGAAAGTCGCTCTGAATTAGAAGCAGTATTTGCTACCAAATACTTCAAAACTTGTTTTCAAGTATGGAAACTGCGCGCATAGTATAATGCAGAAGTCCCTGAAGCTGGGCAAGCTGCGTCGTTCTTCTACTGTAAGCCGTTCTAGACAAATGTGTACAGCGGAGTTTCTAACTGATCCAAATATTGTACCCACCTCTGTTTTGCACGTAGACGATTGGACTCGATTTATTTTACATTCTGCCAAACATTTCGCTACGGAGGTAATTGCTCCGGCTCGAGCAGCTTCAAGGTGTCGTCAAGGACGAATACCTACCAAATCATACGTTTGTGATAATCTTCCTACTTCAAACACTTTACTGTGTTTCTAGAATGCCATCGTGCTTAGTTACGATCATTACAATACCAGGTTGAAGTCGTGCTGTCATATTGCTCTTGATATACTGTATTTCTTTGCCATTAGATTCGTTACGAGACTATAATCTTTAAGAACTGAGTTTTAGAGTTTTTAGTAGAAGTTTCATTCTTCGTTTCTTCTGTCTCACGAGGTAAGAAATTTTTGTTTCACGGGTTGTTTCACGGTTTTTCACGGGTTTCAAACTTCCCGCCGTCTTCCGAGGTCTGAACACCGTTCGAAGTTTTTGACTCACAGGACTGGCCCATTGAAAATCTCTTCATTCTAGCTTTTTGTAGAAAATGCTGGAAGAAATCAAGGTAATGCCGCTGAAAGGTAACATGTTCATCAGTCAGTCTCTCATCGTTGAAGTTACTGATCACAGTCAGAGCATGGGGAATTCCCACCCTAACAGCAGAAAACAATACTTAACTAATTTTGCTACCAGAGGTCTTATTGTAAGTTCGAGCTAGGAGATTATTTGCTCCCCTCTATGATCCTCCTCAGCGACTCAGAAGAATTCATTTCTTACTGTATAGTTTCGGTGGTGTACTGTATAGTGCCAACTGTTCTCTCACATTCATTTCTTCTCTCAACAAGTTTGAGAAGTTTATAACCCTCACCACTCGAACGGTATGAGTTATGTAGTCGAATGATTTAATAGAAGTGACATTCAAAGGGACATCTAACAAGACAACATGGTGGCTAAAAAACAATAAAATGGACCATGAAAATTCAAATTACACTTGATGTTTACTTTTTCATTTTCATGTTTGCCTGCTTTCGAGCCTACTATATACTCTCTACATACTTTTTCAGAAGCCGCCATATTCCTACATTTGGCTGACATACATGGCTATACAAAACTCAGAAGAGAAAATGCTACCGCTGACAGATATTTATAAATTCATAATGGATAAGTTCCCGTTTTACAGGAAGAACACACAGAGGTAAGTATTTTGTGCTTTTGCGTTTTCTAATCATTTATAACTAATCTGTAAGACTATTTGTAATGTTTTTTCAGATGGCAGAACTCTTTGCGACACAACCTGTCGTTTAATGACTGTTTTATTAAAATACCACGGAGACCGGATCGACCGGGCAAGGTGAGTGACGGTGTTTCTTCAGGACGTTTCACAGTTAGCCGAAAGAAACCGGAATGTGGAAGTATGACCGGCACCTATTTGCTACCATTAGCGTCAGATGAGAAGTCAGGGAGACGATAGCTTAGAACAACACAAGCGGAACCACCTCTGTGTTGAAATTATGTATTTACTATTACTGAGCAGCAAAAATAATGTCTTTTTCCAAATTGCTTGTATTCATGCAGTAAGAAGATAAAAAGGAAAGTAGATCGGTCCCTTAAGGATGTGCCATACATTTGTGTTTTATTCAAATCGAAGAGGCATGATGAATGCGTGCTTGGTCTACACAATGACCTGCGGTAGGATGCCGCTGCATTGAGTAAATGTTTTCACCTTCCCAGACATGTCTGGTACGAATTCACCCGGAAGGGCGGAGGACTTCATAAGCTCCAGATCGATCGTACGACCATACGGGTTTCAGTAGCGCCTCTTACTACTGATCCACGTGCGCCCACTCAGGCAGTATTTTTTTTGGAAATTTACCCTATTAATAAGGTCATTCTACACATCATCCCTTTACATAGATATGTCTCATTATTATCTGTCATATTTGCTATTTTCCGGCGAATCCAAGAACAGCGTGGTCAAGAAAAAGGTAAAGTGGATGATAAGCCCCTCAAGGACAACCCACACATTCATCATAATACAAGCCGATACTTTCACCTACCCGGCAACCATCTTCCCAACTTACTTGAACCCGGCGCGTTTAGGACTCTCGTAAGTAAGTACCGTAACGTAGCGTAAGAGGCGCTACTGACTCCTATGTACATGGTTAAGCGATGGATCGTTACAACCAATCCTTCCACTCTTCCAATGTTAGGTAAGTGGATACCAGAGTTGTTTGGGCAGGTGAAGACGCTGACTTGAACAATTAGCAGCCGAAGTATAGGTCACCTTTTGCCCGATCCCCAAGAGATGAAGGTTCGACTATACCAGGTGAGGATCGAACACTCGACCGAGCGAGTGTCAATGGCGCCTCTTACCACTGCAATGTGCACGCCTTCTGAATCTATTCGTGTCCGAGATAAAGAAAACTGGTGGATAGAAAGGCCGCGATCAACGTTGATCAGTTTATGAGGACGTGTCAAGCATTCGCAGCTTCTTTACAAAAAAAAATGTTTTTCAGGGCTCCTACTGGGCAGTGCATCCGAACGCTCTTGGCATGTTTGAGAATGGCAGTTGTCTTCGACGAAGGAAGCGATTTAAGGTCAGTGATACATATTCCTTCTTTCTACCACGATTAAGCGTCGAATAGCAAGTTGAATAGCTGAAAGGTGACGGGATAGGTAGGTCCTTCCCTTCAGTTCGCGCTTTTGCCTTGCGGTCAGAGTATAGAGGCATGGTAAATTTATTTATTTATTTATTTATTTACGTCCAAGGACGCGCCAAAATTACAACCAGAAACATAACGAAAAAAATCGAACTCCAACATCAAAATAGCTCAGACACCTAAGGTAGACAAATTAACAGCTAAGATTTAACAAAAACTATGCTATCATTCAAGCGATTTTCCAATGGGCGGTGCATCCGAACGTTCTAAATGTGGATTTTCCCTATACGATGACTTGTGAGGGCCAGCCACTGTGGAAATTAGCGTGTTCAGCATACCACATAGACAAGTCTGGCACCAATTCACCCTACCCTAGAGTGATTCAAGGCTTGGTTAGCTTGGACGGGTATCGATCGCTCAACAATGTGAGTGGAAGTACCGCCTTTAACTATTGCGCCCTGCACATCCTGTTATGGTACCTTCGAAGTTGTTTTTGTGAGTTTGAACGCAATGTTTGTTGCTGAAACCGCTAGGTATAACTCAACCGTTTACACCGTTACCGTAGTCACGATGTAAAACAAAGAAGCGGGAAAGGAGCGGAAACCCGTTGATGATGATTGCTCGATTGCCTTCGACGGAGAATCAATAACCGATTCGAATGCCTGCGCATCACATTAAAAGACGGAACGGCGAGTTTTTACCAAAACCCTATATCTGTTTGTCATTGGGAGGTAATTCAAAGTATACTCGCGGCACCAAAAATGAGAATGTTCTCATTTTATAATACAGTAAGTCAAATACACATTCATCAAAAATCGACGAGTTGAATGGAACACGAATGTGGCATCAGGTCGTCAGGAAACCGATCAATGCCGACCCCATTACCTTTACCTTTACTAGTCTTTTGAAGGGTCATCACTCTTCCGTCGTGTCACCTTGCCTCAATGGTCTCCACAGCATTTACTTTCACATGCTTTTACAATAAACTTATTTCTGAATCTCATTTTGTAAAGATATTAACAGCATCACCCCACAACTCCTACTAGTCATTCAAGAGTTATTATCATACCGTGCTCGATCGAAGATGTCTGTGCACACTTTCCTGCATGGAACCATCGATTGAGATTGTGGTAGTTTTCCTCCATCAGCCGACCTGTCACCTGTGTCTGACCCTGATACCGATATCTCTTCAGATATTTCTAAGCTACGCAAGTACTTCTAGCTAGTCCGAAATTGAACCCTGATAATCGAGATCCTACCCTCTTGGCCATTCCGCAGTTTATTTCAAATACTTCAAAGGTAAAGGTAAAAGTAAAGTTGTGAGCGTTAATGCGTCTCCTATGAACGCGCCGCCGCATTCGTGTTCCTTTCAGAACCGTAGAGACATGGTGAATGCGTACAGGGTGCGGCAAAAGTCCTTCAACACAGATACTTGGCTGTCTAAGCGGCAGATCTCAGGCAAATGAGATGAAATTTATAACATTATTTGCCTTTAACCACTGACATATAAGAAAGCATCTAAGTTTCGAAATGACCTCCTTTCGCACGAATACAGGCTCTAAGTCTCTTAAGGATTCTCTTAAAGAAGCCTTGAAGAAAGCCTGGGAGGAAATTGATGAAGATGTCGTGCGTGCCGCCGTAGACGCGTTCCCCAAGAGACTTAGGGCCTGTATTCGTGCGAAGGGAGGCCATTTCAAAACTGAGATGCTTTGTTATATGTGTGTGGTCAAAGGCAATGAATGTTATAAATTTCACCTCATTTGCCTTAAATCCGCCGTTTAGACGGTCAAATATCTGTGTTGAAGGACATTTGCCGCACCCTGTATTTGTCCTTTACCATGACTAGCGTGAACCAGCCGCTATACCAAGTCAGTGTTCTTCACCTTCCCAGACAAGTCGGGTATCAATTTACTGGACTACGAAGGGATGTAAGGCTTGGTTAGCCTTGACGGGGATAGATCGCACGACCGTGCGGGTGTTAGTAGCACTTCTTGTCACTGTACCACGCGCACCTTTCAAACACTTTACAAGATACAACTATCACACTGCTTGTATTTTTCAGATCCGAGATGAGTGCGGTGATGACGAAGGTCCTCCGGCTAAAATGCCGTTCGTACCGGCGCTACCATGGCTGAACAACACCAACCTTCCCCTTCCTCAACTGCCACCCTATCCACAGCCACCCGATCCGACGTTAGTGATGAATCCGTTTATGCTGCTCGTCCCGCAACTATTCGGACAGATTGATCTTTCCATATTTACCAAGTCCTCACCGCCTGCCACACCCGGCAATAATTCGTTTTCCATTGAAGCGTTATTAAGTTCTTAACGTCTTCGAGATTATGTTCAAGTCCACGATGTGCTCGTTAATCGCGAGGACTCTTGTAAACACTGTACATTTTCGAGTTCTGCTCGACTTTCATAGCTATTTATAGATGATAAATGTGTTTACAATTTTTCTCGCACATTTATTCATGTTTTCCATGTGATGTTTCAAATGCAAACGTA
Source organism: Nippostrongylus brasiliensis (assembly GCA_030553155.1). Lineage (NCBI taxonomy): Eukaryota > Metazoa > Nematoda > Chromadorea > Rhabditida > Heligmosomidae > Nippostrongylus > Nippostrongylus brasiliensis. Next base: position 11,350,782 of record CP130733.1, read on the forward strand.
TCACCAAATGGATGTTATTCACTATTTATGAATTACTTTATGTGCTTAGACTGGTCGAGATATCTATTGTGCTGTCGCGGCGCATAAATAAACAATATTACAATAGAATTCGGAAGCTGTCACATCTTATGTTCAACCTTCGATGAATGGTGCTAATCACTAGTGTGGACTTGACACCTATAAAAAGTACAGACTGTTAGGCAGTAAACTAACTGTAAGATTACTACAAGAGTTTTATTCGGCTTACATAGCTTTGTTCACTCATTGTAGCTTGGAAGATCAAATATGTACTGTGGACACTGCAAACACTACTTCAATCTACCAGAGGCTATTCTATTAGGTTGTCGACAAAGTTTCGAGCCACTCAGTTCGACCACTCACCAAAATTTTAAAACGAGTTTCGGGTCCTCACCTCCATAACCCTAACATAGGATGATTTATGCGCTACATTTATCACAGTTGTCGTGGTTCAGGACTACAGGTATTGCATAGATATATGCGAGATATTGATCGCACATATCTTGAACTGCCTTTTCTTTACTTGCTCATGAAACAACGCAGTGAAGAAAGCACAGTTAATGGCTTATAAATTATGATACGTCCTTCAATTGACTTTGTTACGTTGCAGAAGTTTGGTTTCGTATGTTCAAAAGGGACCAGTTTTGCTTCAAGGAACAACGGTAGTCGGGGAGGGCGGTTGCTGTGGATTTAGTGGCTCGTGGCTCTTCTGGTGCTAGCTTTCGAGGATGGCCGGCGTAGTGCCGTGAGTTGGTAGAGGAACTCGAGTGCCACACACCATCACAAGCTGTCCGTCTCCGAGGCTTCAGAAAAACAAGGAAGTAGGGCACATACAGTACCGGACATGCCTTTTGACCAGTTCCCGGAAAAGCCGCTTAGGAGCGTTCCAAAGCGGCTTTTTCCAGAAGCTTTGTTGAAACTCAATTATTTGTACAAATATGCATATATTTGAGCTCAGCGGCTCGAGCTTTATCGAATGATATTCAAAGATCGGTAGAAATGCAATATATGGCCCCTTTTACCGACCCCTCAAATCTCACCTGGTCGGTCCATCGGGGCTTGTTGGTCCCTCGGGGGTCGCCCAGGCGAGATTTGAGGGGTCGGCAAAAGGGCCCATACATTGCATTTGTACCGATCTTTGTATACCATTCGATAGAGCTCGAGCCGCTGAGCTCAAATATATGCATATTTTTGCAAATAATTGAGTTCCCCAAAGCTTTTGAAAAAAGCCGCTTTGGAACGCTCCTAAGCGGCTTTTCCGGGAATTGATCAAAAGGCATGTCCGGTACTGTAGTTGCGGCATGCTTTGCATGATCTACAGATGGTGACGGGTGCATTCACGAACACCTTGTTTTCCGGAGGAGTTTTCATTCGCCCGGCAATTTGGTTAGTGGCTCCAAGGAGTGGGTACTGTGCACCAATCACAAGCCAAATCTCCCGCCACTCACTTGCTGCAAACCAGACACAGATTCTATTGCCACCAACGTTGTCTGACGTAGCCACTTCGATCATGACGAAGCAGTTATTCGTGGAAAATATGGGAAAATGTTCTTCAGTCACAGTGACGCGCATTCGCCCGTTTAGAAGGAAACTTGGAAAAAATTTCGAAGTCTCCGATGGCGTACTGTGACCTATCCAGGACATTAATCGAGCCTAGTCCCAACAAAAAAATATTTGCTCCATTCGTTCTCCATTCATTTACTAGAGAACCAGCTCGACGAGTTACAGCACCTCAAAACGCAGCTTGGTAAATCCTTTTTATCAAAACTCTAGAAATTCTGTAGGAGGAGAGTTCAAAATTTATCTGGTAAATATTAAGATGTTGCTTATGGTAATGATGCATAAATATCTTGGATGTCGAGGAAAATAAAAGATAGAAATCAATTTGAGAATTTTTTAAAAGTAGCTTGAAGCTTTATCGACAACCTAATATTTCCACAAGAACGGGAGGCAAAGGTCACCAGAGAATCAAGAAGTTGCTTCTTAATGGTGCTCGACGAAATAGACCACCAGTCATCCTCAGATGCAGAAGCCGGTGAATTTTTCCCCTACAACCTGAAGAGGTAGCAGAAAAATATTGAAGCCTTGTGAGCAGTAGTCTTACCATTATATGTATTACATTTTGGCTTGTCAGCCAATACGACGGACTACCTCCACGCACGAGACAAATGCAAAGTAGCACGTAAAAAAGGTCCATATGATAACTTTAGCACTTCTGGGATCACGCTTAAGAATCACCATGAAAGAAAACTGTTGTAAAGTATCTTCTGGAGAATTCCATGAACATGGAAAAAGGAACCCATAAAAGAAACAGAGCCGCGTGGCCAGCCTACGGGTCCCTCAAGGAGGCCACCGACCAACTTCTAGGCGCTGATCTCAGCTCTCATTTATTCGATTCGGTTTTGACTGCCCTGTGATAGGGGGCTGAGATGTGGTCCCACATATAAGCCCCTCAGGCGAGGTCCTTGCAAGTCACACGTAGTGGTGTCTTCCGAAGTTCACCCAGCTTTCCCAACGCCGAGCCCGACTCCCCAGTCCCAACCTGAAGGAAATTTCGCGCCTGATATTGCCCAAACTAAGCCTACCCATATAAGCGTTGTTTGCTGTGTTGATCACGAGTCTGCAATTCGCTTGCCAAATTTCGATCGGAGACCATCTCTAACGAACACTAGTTTGGTCGAATCGAAATTCCAGATTTGGCAACAAATTCGTGTAAGTGGGTTATTTTGCATGACGATCACGACTATGATATTGCTTTTTCGAAATCAGCCGACTTCGGCCGCTACTAGCCGGTTCGTATCAAAGCATGACGGCAGAGTGAGGATGGTGCTACCTAGGAGTCTCAATCGGCCGAATTCAATTGAAATCTAGGAAGAAGACATCGGATCCATAACCAGCATCTCAAGTAACGGCACTAGTCAGCTTAACGGACACTAGTACCCGGTTTCTTTCAGTCGTCGAAATTTGCTGAAACTCTGCCTATAAGGATTATTTGGGGTCCAGAACACGAAGCTGTGGTCCGTTTTTCACATGGTGGTCCCGGACCACCCATATCATCTACTTGGGTGATCCAGTCATGCTCACCGATTTTGCTGAAACATTGTCTATGGGGATTCTCCGGTGTCCTGAGCACGATGGTGGAGGCCGTCTTCCAAATGGTGGCCGAATACTTTAGTTATAGGTGAGTCTCAGCAGGTAAACTGGACCACCCAAGTAGTCGACATTGGTGGTCCAAGACCACCAGGTGAAAAACGGAGCTCAGATTCGTGTTCAGGACACCAGAGAACCCCATACACAAAGTTTCAGAGGAATCGGTAATCTTGACTGGACCACCCAAGTAGTGATTTCGGTGGTCCGAGACCACCCAGGTGAAAACTGGCGGCAGGTTCGTGATCAGCGTCCTCAATTACCCCCTTGCAAAAATTCAGCGAATTCCAACGACTGAAAAAAATCGGGAACTGGTGTACATTAAGTTGAAAAGTGCCCAAAAAACCACCTAGACGGAGCTTTAGGCCAAATCGGTGATTTTGACCTATCCAAGGATAACCGCGCTACGTCAATCTCTGCCAGAATTAAAAATTGACTAAAGTCGATCTGTAAGGAAGGACCATCCATTTAGTGCCAAAATTGGTATCAGTACAGTTGTGTGGCAAAAAATTTCATCTTTGGGTCGGCAAACAGTTCCTCCTTCGGATGTCATCGAGCTGATTCAGACGACAGACTAATGGCAGAGTAGTGCGAGGCACGCAGAGGAACCCTTTGGCACCTTGTCGGAGGAACAGTTGTCGTGCGCCGCACATGAACGTCTATATTTCACAATAGACGTTGAATTTAATAGGGCCGTTCGCATTCATTGTATACCTACCTGCCTGACCATCGTGGTGAAAGAAGGAGTAGAATGCTTATATCATAATCACCCCACCTTTAATCTTTTTTTTATCTACGTTCATGGTTATACCTAGGAAAGAACCATCTTTTACCATGAGGCTCAGTGTTTGTCCGCTGAGGGCTGTCTTGTCTCCTGTCCATGCTCCATACTCTGTGGCCATTTCTTCTTTGTTTTTATTGTTATTTGTTTTCCCATTCTTAATTTTATTTTTATTCTGTTTATTTTACACTGTTAAGTGCACCAAATGAAACGGACGTGAGTAATCCTAAACAATCGTACAACTAAAAACTAAAATAAAGTAAAGGGTTAGTAACTTATGCTGCACCACAGCTGAGTTCGGTGCTGCTAGGAGCTACTAGGGTAACTCCGGTCCGACAGGCGCTAAGGCCCAGCCAGCTTAGTGCACAAAAAGGGTGGAAGACACTAGAATATCCGATCTACTACCGTGCGTATTCATGCGGATTTTGTCCCTTCCAGTTTCCACTATAGTTACTACCCAAAGTGCCTAAAAGCGAGTGCGTAGAAGCAAGTAACTCAACTACTAGCGAATAAAACCTCAGGGACGGAAGATAGGAGGCCTCCCTAGCGGGTGCTCTGGGTAAGAACGGAGAAAGAAAATAGATTGGCAAGCACTACTTCAGATGAAAGTCCTGGATGCTACTGAATCACCTACACCAATCCGGTCAACATACGAACAAAGGCAAGATATTCATACACTAGTATGCACTTCAAATGACTGATAAAGGAACCCACCACGACTGACCAATTCATAGAAGGCGGGACTCTAAGCAAAAATACTGAGGCAGCTATATTTTTATCACACAGTAATCAGGAAGTCGAAGTGGACCGAAAGAATGTCAACGACGGCACTTCAATTGGTGCTTTATATTAGACATGATTCTTCAATCTAATTTCTCTTAAGCTGTCTACATTACTCAGATCCACTTTGAAATTAGTAGACTTGTGCAAATCCAGTAGCTTTGACGTAAGACTTTCCATCCACTTCGATGTCCGAATAATGAACGAATTTGTACGAAGGTGTCTCGATATCCCTAATTCCCCATTTTCATTTTATCTTACTCCAGTCGGTCTATTTTTAATGTTTTTTCCAACTCTTATATTTTGGCGGCTGGAGATTTGAATAAATAAATCTATGACACTTGTTCTAGTAATAGATTTCCAGGGATGGGAGTTCCGAAGTTCTATAGGTGGTTGTCGGAGCGATATCCGTGCCTGAGTGAAGTGATCAGTGATGCAGAGGTGACGAGTTTTCTCATTTATTTGTTCAATTGTTAATTGCAAAGTGTGAAACTAGGCTACATATAGGGTGGTGTTTCACAATCAGTGTAAGACATGTCAGTTATTCACAGTAGACAAATCATATTCATTTGAATGACGAATGCGATTAACTACCGCTACTCTTTTTTTCTATAATATCATCATACCATTTTTGCTTTAAATAGGACTGATGGTGGAGCTCTTACTGAAAAAGATCGATGATCAGTTTTGATTTGGTTGCTGGTGTACTTGAGTTACATTATTTTGGTAATAGGTAATGATGGAGTTGTGGTGCTAGCAGCGTTTAAGCTTTGATTTTCGACCACGAATGCTTAGATCCTGCGTAGACTCAAGCTCCTAGCCTGTTTCTCGTGATAGTGTTCTAAATAATCTTCATATTGCCTTGACTTTCGTTGATAAGTTGACATTTAGATTCCTGAATTTGACAATTTATATTTGGACATGAACGGAATTATACACAACTGCTCTCATCCCAATGACGACGATATCCACTTCAGAATCTCACAGGAGCAAATATTCACTGATATTTTCGCTTACATTGACGTAAGGGTATTCTTCCATTGGTAGTTTGAAGTTAATTGTTCTTTTACTTCCTTGTTTTAGAAGTTGTTTAATATTATTCGACCTAAAAAAGTGTTCTTCCTTGCCGTGGATGGTGTTGCACCCAGAGCGAAGATGAATCAACAGCGAGCAAGAAGATTTATGTAATGTCATTGGTTCAGCGTAATAAGTCGAACTGTTCTTTATAAAATCAGAACTATATTTAAAGGTCGGCCAGGACCGCAGAGGAGCAAGAAAGGGCTCATATACGTAAAGGCGAAGAGCTGCCTGCAGAAAAACGATTCGATTCTAACTGCATTACACCAGGTACTAGTTGGTTACTGAGATTCCAGCAGTGAGTAGTTCGATACTGCAGTTTACTTAACACTGATATCTGCACTCCAACTCGTTGGAGATTAGTCAATACTGTTATTCTGTTTATTCGTGGACCAACTCGCTGAAACTGAAGGAAATTCGCGAGGATCACCTCACGATGTCTTTCGAACTCCCGGGTTTTTCGATGTGTATTTTTCGTGGAATACCGCGTCGCTGTTCAAAGCTGCATCCGATCCTGATATAAATTCTAACAGAATTGTGGAACAACCTGCTAAAATCTCCTATTTTACAGTATTGGATTAAATAAAGTGATCATTTCGAGGGAATACCAAGACCTGCAAATAAACCTCAAGTTTTCAAATGCGGAAGCAAAAGTGTCTCATTTTCCTGAAATTCCCACAATATACAGCTCAGACCAACTGATATCAAAGCGGATGTTCCGAGGAAAACAAGTTATTTTATTCCATATAGAAATAGTTCTGCGACGTTTTCTCCGTATCAGCAATACTTGCAGGTACCCTATTCATGTCTGAACTTCATACGGCGCTGTCATCTTGGTTGAGCAGCAAAACGGAAAAAGACCCGGGATGGCAGGGTATACGAGTGTATCTTTCTGGTCACAATGTTGGTTTCTGTTTATGCGGCGAATAACTGTTCCTGTGTTCTGAATTAACATCGCTTTATTTGGAAAGTTTAGTGTCCCGGTGAAGGTGAGCACAAAATAATGGATTTCATTCGGCACGAAAGAGCCACTGACGGCTACGATCCTAATACTCGGCATTGTATGTATGGACTGGATGCTGACTTGGTATGTTTTGGGCTGCGCCTCAATCCTCATAAATGTTACTTCTCCTGAAGTGAGGTAATTCAGTTGATGCTTGGTATCTGCTCTCACGAACCACACTTTTCACTACTAAGAGAGGAAGTGAAATTCAATCGGCAGCCGAAGAAGAAAGGTGGAGCTGCTCCGGAGCAAAGGTATTGCTTTATTTGTTTTGTTTTTTTTTGTTTTGAAATAAGAACGTATTTTTCAAGGAAGAATCCTTCGGTAACAACGTTCCACCTTCTTCATTTGTCGTTGCTGAGAGAGTATCTTTCGTGGGAATTTCATTCTCTCAAGGTTAGAATTGTTCTGTATTGTTGTAATTTTACGTATCGTTACTATTTGATATTTGTCACTTCAGGCCATCTTACCGTTTCCATATGACATGGAGCGAATTGTGGATGACTGGGTACTAATGGGTTTTCTTATTGGTAATGACTTCATACCTCACCTACCACATGTACACATTCATGACGACGCACTGCCTTTATTGTATCAAACATATATCCAAGTTTTACCTACGTTGGACGGTTTGTCTATATCTATTAATTTTCAGTCTCCTTCTACAGTTGTTTTTCTATTCTTCCTATTTTTCAATCTTACTGCATCTTGTATGCATGTCAATTGTTTTAGGCTATATAAACGAGTCGGGAATTCTGAATTTAAAGCGCTTCGAAGCGTTTTTGAAATCATTCGCTGCCAACGAGCGGAAACATTTTCTGCAAACTATGGAAGACGAGGCATTCTTGATGAGCAAAACAGGACGAAGCTTAGATTCAGTGGTAGGTTATTCTCTTCCCAACTAATATGTGCGATTCGTTACCAAATTATATTCAAGGAGGAATTAGTGGAAATGGAGTTGTCGTCGTCAGGTGCTGAATCAAGTGATGAATGTGAAGAGACGAGCGGCGATTCTCTTGATGATGAGGCCGCTTTTGTTAGCAGTGACGAAGAAGAGGAAAGTGATGGTGCTCGTCAGATTCCAGATGGTGGGCTTCAGTCTGCGTCGTACCTTTTGAGCCATCTTAATTCCGGTACGTTTTTTTTTCTAAAATTTTCATATAACTAACTGTTCTCATCCTTTTATTTATTAAAGACGATGACGAGGAGGAGGGTGAGCTTTGTGACGCGCTGAGGGCTGCAGAGCTCAGGGAAATGGACGATAAAGTGTTTGAAAACGATGTTGAGGCAAGTTTTGTTCAGAATGTTAACGTGTATTCTGGAACGAAATAATCTACTTAATTCAGAATTGTTGGACGAAGAGTGTTATCAATTCGTTCCGTCGGCACAAAAGATCTTATTATCGTGAAAAGCTCCAGTGAGTTGTTCTTACTTCTTCTTCTTTTTAACATCTCTTCGGTTCTGAACGGAAAAATGTAACCTTTCGATAGGCCCAGTAGATCGCCGTTAATTACAAGATGACCGGTCAGTCTAACCCTTTTTTGTGCAAGGTCCGTTGTTGTGGCCTTCCTTTAGACGTGACCAACACGTTTTGTCAAACTTTGTAGCCAGCGAGTTTAATGTCGGCTTCATATCGCAAGCTTTTTTTTATCACAGATTTGGATGGGCTTAACAAAAGTGACAGTCGTCGTAAACTCTTCCATTTTCCGTAGAATCCGTGGTTTCGCTCGTACGCTTCAGTATTTGTCGCGTTCCGTGTCCGCCTTCCTGGGGACTATCATTCACAGTTGTTCCATTTTTGCTGTGTGAATTAGCTGCTTGTTGTTAATATTTCTGTTTGTTTCTCCCTGCGATGGAGAGGGGATCTGCTTTATTCGGTTTTTTGTTCACCTTTGGATATGAGACTGAATGGAGAGCCCGACGACGATAACCGACGATCCGGATACAGTCGAGCCTACGGCCCAGTGCGTTACATTTCTAAGGTTATCTGCCGATACGCAATGCGGTAAACTTTCGATCCCTTTTGTGGCGCACTCCCCTTCTACAACACATACAGTTTTCTAGTACCTATCGCCGTTGGAATCGGTATCTAGTGAATATCGCAGGTAAAGATCTTGTGTGTTGTGATGAAATTCAGAGGTTAGCACATACTTGTTCTTTGAATTCTCTACTACAACCTTCTCAGGGTGATTTCTGAAGTAGTCGTTTATTCGGATTCCCAACGATGTCCAAGATTTAAAGAGGTTTATTCCTAGTCTAGGGTCCATCATTCACCCTTCACGTGTTAGGTGCGCTTCGGATTTATAAGGATAAAGTAGTGGAGTGTTCATATTTATCAAATATCCAAGTTCTCAAGGTAAATAGCTTTCGTGCCAAAAACAATGCTTGCAGCTATGAGAACATTACGAAGACTGAGCTCCGACAACAGGCGGAGGGATACGTGAGAGCAATACAGTGGAACCTTCATTATTACTATCGCGGATGTGTATCGTGGAATTGGTTCGGTGACAGCTAAAAACATGCGTTCTCTTTTCTCAGTCTCTTTTTTGTTTTTTTCTCAGGTTTTATCCTCACCATTACGCGCCTTATATAACGGATGTGGTTGACTTCTCCGATATGGATCTGAGTTTCGAGCTTGGAGAACCGTTCAAACCTTTTGAGCAGTTGTTAGCTGTTCTCCCTGCAGCAAGTGCTGAATGTCTCCCGCATTGTCTCAGGGTACGTTGCATTTAAGATGGACAACGTATGTTCAGCAAACCATCGCGTCTTTGAAGGAGCTCATGTGCAGCAGTGAATCACCGATCGCTGAGTTTTATCCGACGGATTTCCGCACGGATTTGAATGGAAAGAAGAATGACTGGGAGGCCGTTGTACTTATCCCATTTATCGATGAGAAGAAATTGTTGTCTGCAATGGAAAACAAGGTTTGCTGTCTAGATCTTCATTCTTCACCCAGACGAGAAGCACCTGTCGAGTGTTTTCCTCTGAACACGTTTAATACCTCCCATTATGAGTACTCTCGTTCACTGGTTGTTTAGCTAGAACGTCGCTTACTATATTCCTTGATGCAACGTCTAGCATTTTCACCTGTCCTTTGCATATTGAAATCACAGTAGAATTCTGATCCGCTTCGATTTCTGCCATGTTAGATACGCTTTGAGCGTTTAGATATGCCTTCTGACGCAAGAAGAAAAGACTCGAAACTCACCTGGAGAAATCTTGCTGTTTGCTTCGTTCGAGGCGAGCAGGTAAGCAATTTAGTTTCTGTTCCATTCCGTACTGCCAAATATTTGCTTCATAACATTCAGGCCCGTCCCACTTCCTATCGACTCCTTCCACATGGATCCGCAAAAAGTGACATGGGGACTCCTGCCTAACGTGAAGCTTGATGTCTATTTCCCAGGTTTCCCCACCATGAAACACCTACCACACCATGCCGCCTTAAAACAGGTATATCATGACGTAACAATTGAGAATTTTAATATGAGCTTCATTAACGGCTTTTCGTTAAGGTGAACGTCAAAGTTTTCCAACAAGAGTCGAAGCATCCGTCAATGGTTCTTGCGGTGAAGAAAAGAGAAGAGTTCGAAAAGGTACTTATCTTGTGTTAGTTTTCGTTTTCTATTTCTCTCCTCTTATCTTTGTTGTTATAGGACATGTTGCTTGTGGCGAGGGATATCCTTGGCAAGGAAGTCTGTATTGATTGGCCTATTTTGAAAGTGAGTTCCTCATATTTACTTAAGTTTCTGTTGTTGAGTTCGTGAGGTTTTTCGAACCCGAAACAAGACGTTTGCGAAATTTCCTAAATCGTTTCTTCAACTTGTCAAGTTATACAGTGCCGGCCAAAAAGGTATTCGCTTTCACTTTTTTGCGTGTAACTCCTTAGGGACTGAGGCTTTTGAACTGATTTTCCTATAGTTAACGGAGACTAGTGATGGTGTACATATGCTAGTTTCGTTTCGATGAGGGCCTGAAATTTAGTGAATTTTTCCATCGGTAAATTAAAATAGGCACTTTTAGAAAAGTGACCTCATTGACAATAAGTATTTCCTACTCTAAAACAAGTGAAGTTTTTGCAACCGCTTATGTGCCGTTTGAAAGAGGATGATATTTCCTACAAGATGATGTATTAAAAATTTTTTCTACTCTTAGATTTTTTATTTTTTTGGTGGTCCCATGTGAGCGTGTTGAAGAGGTGTGAATTACTTTTGTATGCAACTGGTGCTCTGTATACAGAGGCTTTCACAGAGTCCTGTATGCCGTTTGAAAGAGAATCCAATGCGCTATCGGATGCTGCCTTCATTCTCTCGCGATGCTGAGTCTGAAGAGTTTTATTCAAGAAAAAGTACAAACTAGAAGCGCCATTTTCGCACCCTTTCAATTTTTTAAAGATTTTTCAATACCTCAGACATTATTCGTAAGGAAAAACCTCGCTCTACGCGAAGGTGTTTTTGAAATTTTCCACATCTCGGTTTTTGTTCGTTTTTAAGCAATTAAAGTGAGCACGTCCTTGACCACCGATTTCCGCACGCGATCACTGCGCGCCGCGTGCGACGTCGGAGGCTCGTGCAGTCATCGATGTTTTAATACATCGTCTTGCAGGAGAAATCTTCCTCTTTCAAGCGGCACATAAGCGGTTGCAAAAACTTTACTTGTTTTAGAGTAGGAAATGTTTATTGTCAATGAGGTCACTTTTCTAAAAGTGCGCATTTTAATTTACCGATGGAAAAATTCACTGAATTTCAGGCCCTCATCGAAACGAAACTATGTACATCCTTAAAAGTCTCCGTTAACTGTAGGAAAATCAGTTCAAAAGCCTCAGTCCCCAAGAAGTTACACGCAAAAAAGTGAAAGCGAATAGCTTTTCGGCCGGCACTGTATATCTATGCTCTGTTGGGCATGTTCGAAAAGTTTAAGTTCAGCCACGGAACTCGTTCATCACAGAATTTTTAAAAAGTGTTTCCCTTAATGGTAATCTTTGATCATTGAGCGAGCGTGAGGAAGCTCCTATAAAATCGTTCTGAATCGGTTTCGAAATACTTTGTGAAATTAGTCAAGTTATAGATGGGTGTTGTTGACTCATTGTGGGCCAGTGGTAACAAATACACGCCCAATGAATTGGGTGATGTGAATGAAGTCGTGTTGAGTCAAGAGGAGAAGGATGTTATGGAGTCAATTCTATATTCTGAAAAGGAAAGGTGAGTGAATTTGTGCCTGAATACCGTCCCTGTTCGTGCGTAGTTCATTTATTCCTTTATCTTTAATGAGTTCCAGAATGCTATCCCGCTACGCCATCGATATAAAGAATGCGGCCGCTGTTGTTTTTGTTCGTCGCTTTATTGGAATCACCTACGAAGTGGAAGACGGTGTCCTCCGTCCGAAAAAACAATTTGCTGGCTCCAACGCGCTTGTTCCTGTTGCGCTCCCGCTTCTAGTAACTGTGAGTGATTTTTAAATGCCCCTGTACAGATCAAATATTTCTGTCTTCTTCGTAATTCCATGGTGTGGGTTTGTCACTCTTTTTAAATTTACTTCTCATCTACTTTGTAGGATGTCACTGTTGAAAACGGGAAGAAGTTGAACGACATACCGATTGCTGAGGCATATCCGAAGCATTCTAAGGTTTTACTTTCAAAACCTCTTTGCTTCTCAGCTACAATTACACACATTTGCTCTAGGTTTTCGCAATGCTTCCATCTTGGGAAGGTTATGGATACCCTGCTCTTGTAGATGCTGTGGACAACGACGGTACTGTAATGCCAGTTAGATAATCAGATTCTCCTTGCTTGTTTTAACATAGCAGTTTAGGAAGAGTTCGACTGACTGTGTCAATCTGGCCAACCATGGAAATCGGTCCCATTCTCGAGTCGTATGAAAAACTAAGTCTTCAATGGATGAGTAGTTACGATGCTGGTCGTAGAATTGGAGGTACCGTTATCATATTTGTTACGACCGATCTTTTGTTTGTTTATGTGATAGTTTAACATATTTTTGAGAACTGATATTTATTGCCGAAAACTGCAGGGGCCGTATGCTCGTCGTTCCAGGCGCTCGGGAGTTTGCGGGGCTAGTAAGAGCGGAATCGGCCCGTAGCGCGGTGCTCTTATTCGTCCGCTCCTTCCGAGCCCCGCCCACTCGCGAGCTTTCGGGAGAGACGAGCAAACGGCTCCAGAAAGGGCTCTTCTTCTAGCTGCGGTTTGCATCGACTTCTTGAGTGCTTTTCAGTTGACGGACGCCTGCTCTCGCGCATCACCGGAACGGTGTATCTTCTACATGATCGAAGTCCAGAGAAGGAAGGAGAAACCACTCCGCCAGAAAGAATTAATATTGGACTAGCTCTTAAGCTGTCGAAAAGAAATTTAGAGGTAACAGTTCCACCGTTATACTGTGAGCTGGGAGTTATCACCGCTTAATTTGAGTTCTCTTTCAGGTGGCTGATTATACACGCAGGCTAGAAAACGGATACTGGCAATATTCCCTACTTTGCGTGCAGCTGCTTAGCAGTTACAGAAATAAGTTAGTTTGTTAGAATATTGTTAAAAAAAAGATCATAGTCTTCGCGTTGGTATTGTAGGAAATCAAAATCCAATCAGCCAATGTGTTACAGGTTCCGTGACCTTTTCACATTTCTCGAAAAGTCCCATACTCCTGATGATGCCTATCTGGCTAGTGATGTGTGGGAGAATGAGACCAGACGTGAAGTGAGCTTATTTCAAACTTCTTCGTTGCTTTTTATTCGCTCCAACAAAACAAAAATGAATTTTATAGTGGTTAAAGTTTGACGCATCTCATTCAAATTCCATCCACATAATAATCATCAACATGCTATTATGGTTTTAGGAACGTGTCAGCGAGTTGAAGGAATTTTTGGCGACCGTACCAACGTGTGGAGCGGAAAAGCAAGAAGGAGGGACACAGTACGTAGATCGCCTTGTTGTTGGTGAGCTAAAGTTTTATATGGAATCTGTCGTAATACATATATTGTGATTTTGAATTTCTAGGCCACATTGAAAACGCAATCAAACAAGTGCCCAAAAAGCGATGGGGTTTCAGAAAGTGTGCTATTAATCCAAGTGTACTTTACAGAGTAAGTTGAATTTTGAAAGTAAAACCTTGAAGGTTTATTGTTCACGTTTTAAACCGTCTCAGGCCGAGCTGTACAACGGAAAATCGTGTGCGGATCCGGATGCTGACTTTATGCTTTTGGATCGTGTGGTGTATACACTTCAGGTATGGCTAATAGCAACTGTATTTTATTCACTGATCTAGTATCAGTTGTTGGTTGCTCACGGTTGATCTCTACGTTTTAAGGGAACTGCAGTGCCTTTCGGTTCTCAAGGAACAGTAGTAGGCTTGACATCTAACTCTGTTGAAGTCCTTTTTGATCACGAATTCAATAACGGCTACAAGATAAGGTACGTATTGTAATTTCGCATTTCAATTGCTTTGTTTCTTTTGTAAACACTGCTTATATAATGGGATCTATATACACAAAAGCTCAGAAGACATCACTTTCGTCCTGGTTTATTCCACGCTCTACGTTGCTTCAAGACAGTCTAAAAATTCATGATAATAAGTACGCAGTAAAGGAAATCTGGTATTCGGCAAATTATGGATGTTGAAGCAAATTCTCCTGCTCGGAGGTATAGTGTCTGATAGGTATGAAGTCCGCTATATTAGGGTTTAAGAGTAGGTGTACTACGTAGGGAGGTAAAATAATGTTGGTCCACGCTCTACGTTGCTTCAGGACAGTCTAAATATTCATAATAATAAGTACGCAGTAAAGGAAATCTGGTATTCGGCAAATTATGGACTTTGAAGCAAATTCTCCTGCTCGGAGGTATAGTGTCTGATAGGAATGAAGTCCGCTATATTAGGGTTTGAGAGTAGGTGTACTACGTAGGGAGGTAAAATAATGTTGGTCCACGAATCACGTGGAGTGCTCGTTGAAATGGTAGTGACTAGAATTTATTATATGTATTATCGTATCTCGCCACTATTTCGTTAATATTGTGCACTACAATTTTTAGAGGAGCAATGAATAGCGGAGCCCGCGTATCTAAGCTGTCACTCATCAACATCACATATGGTAAAACACGCAAGGGACGTTCTGTAGAGGTGACGGAAAATCTGAAGAAACGTCGGGATAGTTACAATAATCGAAGGAAGAAGGAGCAACGCATTTCTGCTGGAAGGGATAGCTATTCGAAGTCGAAGGTATGGAAATATGCTGACCATTGCCTTCTCTAATTCTTTTCTGTTCCAGAACTCTGTAACCCCGTGTCGTCCCCCTGGTGACATAACGCCTTCAGCGCCACCCAGTGAGATTAAGAAAATTCTGACAAAAGGTATTGTTGAAAATTAGCATTTTTTCGTCACTTTAAAAGCGCTGATGTGAACTTTTGCAGCTGGTATTACCCAGCGTTCGGCTCCAAATAACGACACCCTCTCTGGGTCTTCGTCGAAGGCTGGATATTCTTCTCCTCAGGGAGGTGTGATTTCGGTAAGAAACTTCCCGTTCCGATATTTTTGTTGACCTAGCGGTATCTTCCAATGGCGGATTGCTTTTGAATTCAGCTTTTTTGGTGTTGGTGTTTTGTTCAAAACTTTTTTAAATTGCTGTTTTGGAATTGATTGATGGTGTTTCAACATTTTTGACACAATTCTTACACAATTAGCTGCCTTCGTTTTCTGCTTGAGGGGTTTTGCCTCTGATAGCCAAACAGCCCAAAACATTCCGAAATTCTGCTGCAGCTGCTTATTACGGAAATGTAGGATTTTTGTTTATGACTGCTCTAACTATAGGTGTGCTCTTTTATCATCGCCTTTGAGACACAACAGCAACTCGTCTGACGTTCATCGAATAGATTTCTTTCGTCTTTTCTTGCGTTTCTGTTTCAATGATCAATTATTTTACTTCGATGTAGTGTTGACCGTTTTCGACCAAATTTCAAATACGATATGCTTCAACACATTGTTTCGTTCTTGTTTGCACTCCATTATCAGTACATTGTACTCTAGAAGGAAGCGGTTGAGGGAGAACTTGCAAGAGTGCTTGGATTGAAGAAGGATGCAGCTCCTAGTGCAAGGGATGAAGATGCTGCCGACCTGGAAAAGGTAGGGAATGCTGTTCTATTCTAACGGTTTTTACTTTACCTTACATTGTCTTTGTGTACAGGGCAGGGTAGCGATTCTTAAACTCCTTCACCCGGCACCTCAGAAGAAGCACGTTGGTCTCATGGTTAGTTCCGATCAGCAATCCAGCGGGGCTGGCGACATCACTGCATTCAACAAGCTATTCCCAGCCAATAGAGTTGAGATTCATCAGGTTTGTTCCAGAATTACTACGTGGGGTGAACATTTTTACGATTTTATATTCAGGAAACGTTAAACAAGCTGTTTCCAACTAATCCGATCCAGAAAGTTGAGGTCGTTTCAGATTCACAGCCTTTTTACACGGATTTATATCTTTGTGTGACGCTATTTTCAGAGACCTATTAACAACATAGCAGTTGTGAACGCATTAAGTATTCCACCAAATAAACCTGAAGTGGTCAACAATGTCAAAACCCCTCCTAACAGAGGAGCCAGAGGAGGTTTTAATCAGAGAAACCCTCAGCGCGGACGGATGGCTTACAGCCAGGTATTTTATTTTTTTTTGTTATCTTTCTCAACTTGTTGACAATTCATTCCTTTAAGCGCGGAATGCCTGGTGTACTCCCTGCACAAGTAACCCATGTGTTACCTCCAAGGCCAAATTTCTTCGGTCCCGTGGTGCAGCCGTTCAACGACCCCAAACTTACGGATTTGAAGCCTTCCTCGGTGAGCGCTCTCGGTTCTTTTTCAATCGCTGTGCACTCTTTTGAATCTACTGGGTAAGAAGGCAATTTCTTCGGGTGAGTGGAAGGAAGAGGAGGGGAAATTCATCACTCCGTTTCCATCATTATTAGAGAAATAAGTTATTCGTCTTCAATTACAAGTGACTTGTGGGGTGAGCGCACAATAACAGATTTTGAGATAGGTAAACCTTTCTCCGGAGAAACAGTTGGAATATTTTCTTGCAAGGCCGCAGATATAACTTTCTTGGTTCATCGAAGCACTTAAAAAGAAATGAGAGAGTGCAATAAATCTCTCTGCTCATATAAGACGGATGACCTTGTGGCGTCGTTTTGATGGCTTAAGTCAGCTGAGCTTTGGAATTCTTTTGTGGAATCGTTGAATATTTGTGACGATCGAGGTGGGCTAGGTTTTTGTAGAATATTCAAATATTCTTATAACAACATTTTTGAGAAATCATTGTGACAAAATTAAGAATTAGCCAGCTTACGCGAGCAACAGTTTTTATTCGTTTAAAAAGGCATAAAAAGCCTTAACAAAACTCCTTCCGCTGATCCATTACTTTGTCTGTTGAAAGATTTATGACTTCATCAGCTACTCGGGGGCAAACATTTCATTACAGGTTGTTCTACCCAGGAGCACTAGACCAAGGCGTAGAAGAGGTGGCAAACAAGGTACATCGCTAACAAGCCCCATCCCGTGTAATAACGAGGAACACAGCGCTGCTGGAGTAGCACCACCTGCAGCTCCACCTAGGAGTTTCGCTTCGTCTCAGGCACATCGCGTTCGAAAGTCGAGATTAGCGCCAAAGTTTACTGATGCCAATTGATATTGTGATGTTATGATTCAGCATCACTTCGTTCAAGTCCACTTGTAATGACTGATATTCACGTAAAAGCCAAAGCAACAAAATGGATCGTCCAAGTGATGGTTTAGTATTATTGGTGTGGTTCACGATGCATATATAGCACGTTTTGACCGTAAAGAATCTGACTGCTTCTAAATCTAGAGCGCTGAGCATTTCTACGGGTGAATCTTGTGTATCATATCTCGGCGTTGAATTGGTTAATAACATCGCTTTGTACTGTTTACTCGGTGGAATAAACGTGTTCTTGCCTTCAGTTGCATTTTCTCTTACTTTTACTTGCCTGTGCTCTAATCGCACAATGGAGTTCGTGGAAAATTTATAATTAGAATGCATTTGCATAGAAAGATTGTCACCTTCAAGCAGTTGAACATTTAATGTGAGCATATCGACTCACACTAAGGACGAGATGGCCGAGAGCTTAGAAGGGTAGGTTCATGGTTTGGATGATAGGTCGCATGCCACGCCTCTTGTCAGCGACCGACGGCGACGGCTAGTGATGGGATCCCATCCAGCGCTGTGCATAGCGACGGCCAGCGACGGGCAGGGACCATTAATGGGTTCTATTATTTTTTGTGCTTGGTTCCCATTTTTTTGTATGTTTGATTCTTCTATTGCACTTTTTCTGTCCTTGTTCTTGTTTTAGGTCAGTGTTTGCTAACATTATCATATTTTGAAGCTTTGTTTTGCTGTTTCTTTTTCTCCTTACCTTAGTGTTTGAAAATTAAGAAATAAACAAAAAATTGAATTCAGTCGAATTTAAAATTTTATATTCAGTTTCGAATTTTCTCTAAACTTGAATTCAAAAATTGAAATGAATTCAATGAAAAACTTTAAATTCATATCGAGTTGAGCGAGGAATTTCAACTGAAGTGAATTTGAATTTATTACTCATTTGTTTTTTTAAATTTACCTGAAGGGAAAAAGGAAACAGAATCTCGAAAGAACAAAAGAAAGCTTCAAAATAACCCTATAGTTGCGGACATCGACATAAAACACGAAGAAAGTCCGGAAAATCACAATAGGTCAATTCTTTTCCAGGCACTACTTCTGCGCCTTCTGCGCTAACCACAATATTGCACTCAGAATACCTCCGATTCATATCGTGGAAAGTTTCCGAGTAAGGACCACCCGGTCCGCCGGCAGAAATTTTGCTTTGTTTTGAACTATCACATGTGGCCACAAAACTAAAACTGAATCCCAAAGTCGATCTCCTAACGATGGACCGAGATTGTCATCGACGAATTACGGTCAAAACAAGGAAGTGCCCAGACGGTCTCTCCAGACGTGCGGATTACTGTATGTGTTGCCCTTCTAAACCGAGAGACTATCGTTTTATCGTAGTCGGAGAGAAAGGCCATTAGTACTAAAAATTTAAGAGACCAAACCGACACCATTAAAGGAAGTCACGAGGGGAGAGAGCCGGTTGCACAGCAGGAATGCGGTAGGTTTCGAAAGAAAATCTTGATCAATCTATTTGAGTGCGACTGAGGAACTATATTACAATTACTAAAAACAGGACCAAGAGACAGCGGCTAGTTCGACGAGGGGACCAATCGACCTAAGCAGAGGAGTCAAAATCAAAACCATGTGCAAATCATCGCATCATGCATCGCTAAGCTCAGCTTCTGATTGAACCCCAACAGAGCCGAAAAAACTTATCGGCGGAATCGCCGAACTCGCTGCTACCAGTAATGGATGGTGGTTCTTACCCCATCTCCCTTTTGTCGAACAGAACACAGATAGAATAATTATAATTTATCTTTAAGGCGAGGAAATAGGTAGATCACATAAGACGGTGGAAGCCGAGGGCCCAGAGGTGGCGTTAGCCGGGCGAGGTCATCACGGGTAGCTGGATCAACTGAGGAAGTCATCGGGGCGGCCAGGTAGGTAGGGTGGTCGGCTGGCGCGGATGGAAAGCCGCGGCTCGTTGGGAAGTCCTGTAAGTCGAATAATTAGCGGCGCCGCCGATATACCCAGTGGATGAGTCATTCAGCCTAAAAAGAAGCAAGTATGGATCTCTTACGAATTGATGACGCAAAAAATCACAAACACCAATGAAATTTAAATCCTGGCCATGATACTGAGGAAGGTAATTTTTCATATCTTTGCAGTGGTGGGCATGGCTTTGTGTCAAATTCGAGGTTTCTTCCATATGATCCTTTATAGACGTCGTTCGAACACCTTTATGGCCTCATACGCTCGCGTTTTGGCTTGCCGCTAAGGAGCAGCAGCTATGGAGGTGTCGACAATTTGCTGGGCCCGGGCTAAGTTGTGATAACGCTTGTTGGTTGATTGGATATGCACAATTCCCTCTTTATTCCTTTCTGCTGTTGCACTCCCGTTATATGGCTTGTATGGTTCCTGTAATCATCTCGACATCCTCGTATATCTTCTCTGCATACGGAGAAGGGTATAGGGGATGACCTCATCGCCAAGGGTATCTCATCCCACCGCATTAGGAGTGTTTGGTTCAGGTAACACGACATTGTCGTTCCAGAGATCGTCATTCTCCACACTGGATCACGTAGACTCTGCGGTAGTTGGGTCACACATGTCTGGTCCTCTGGGAGTGGGAAGAATTCCGCCAAACTAGCATCATTGCCTATATGAGCTGTCAACTTCGTTCTAAGCGACTGGATGGGCAGCCGATCTGCAGTTTGCATTTGGTTAAGCATGTTATCATATGTCTTGAACCGAATTAAATCCTTGCCTTGCCTACAAATTTTTGAAAAGGTACCAGCGTCAGACCCAAGTGACAGGTCTGCTGATGGAAGAAACTGTCACAATCGCAAGACTGAATTATGGTCGTATACGAGAAAGTACCGACAAACATCTGCGATCGAGGACGATATGGTCACCCCACGTGGAGCTCTAGAACGAGACAGGATGGCAGCATGGTACCTTAGTGAGCAGCACCAACGTGAAAGAGGACGAGGGGCTATAAAGAAGGACGTTTAATTACCCAAGTTTGGGACCGACGGACGCGCTGGCAACGCTTCGACCGGATACCAGGGAACAAATATGCTCGACCAACAGAAGAACAGCCTCAGTACCCAGAGGAGTTCGCCGGATGTTATGACAACCGGCGAGAGGCGGGGAAATTTCGAGTTGCGCAGGACGTCATGGATTCTGGACAATGACGACACATCTGGCCCTTCGAGCACGAGACGAGGTCGACGACATTCCGGACGATGAGTTTGAAGAGACTCTTTTGGAGCGGTTTGAAGGCTTGACAGAGATGGTTCCCCATGGGCGTTGCAGGAGGATCTCAGTCAGCACAAGAAGAGGAAGATTCTAGAAGCAGCACAAGAAAGGCGAAGTCTGAAGAAATGTCGACGGGACCTCAACGAGTTCAGTATTCCGCTATCGGCACTGAAACGTGAAGACGGGAGTGTCACCACTTCCCGTTTCGAGATGGAATCGATTACAGAGAGGTTTTATACCAATCTGTTCCGTTCTACACAACCTGTACCAGACCCCGATATCCCCGCTGGTGAAACACCGCCAAGGATTCTACCATCTGAGGTACGAGTCGCGATTAGAGTATGAAGAGCGGCACGGCTCCAGGCCAGACAAGATCTCAGCCGATCTCCGTGCAGGAAACCATTCTCTGCACTCCCTTCTTGCGCGCACATGACATCCTACCTTTGGAAGGCACGAATCCCGGATCAGTGGAGGAATTCGCGTGCAGTCATCTTGCACAAAAAAGGTGTCAGGGATGATCTTCGCAACTACCGCCCGATTAGCTTGTTTGCCGTGCTCTACAAGCTCTTCACGAAGATCATTCTGACGCGGATATCGCGTACATTGGATGAAGCACAACCGCCTGAGCAAGCTGGGTTCCGTCAGGGATTCAGCTGCGTCGCCCACATCCAAAGTGTCGTGATGGTCATCGAGGTCTGTCGGGAGTACCATCTGCCCCTCGTGTTAACCTTCGTCGACTACGAAAAGGCCTTTGACAGCGTCGAAACGAATGCTATCCTGTCTGCGTTAGTCGATCAAGGAGTGGACTCGTCCTACATAAGAACGCTGGCCGATTGCTACCACCGCTGCTCTACGATAGTACAGTTTTTCCGACATCCAATCAACATCCCCATCGAGAAGGGCGTCAGGCAAGGCGATACTATTTCGCCCAAGCTGTTTACTGCCGCATTGCAGTGGGTGATGAAGTCGCTCGACTGGGACGAAAAGGGCATACGTGTAGACGGAAAATTCCTATCGAACCTTCGTTCTGCGGACGACATCGTCATCTTCGCGAAAAGTACAACTGAAGCAGAGACGATGCTCCGAAAGCTCGACGAAGCTGGAAGGAAGATTGGACTGCGCATCAACGGAAGAAGACACAGTTCATGAAGAACTCCTGGTGCGATGAGAGGCACATCGAACTCGATGGATCTCCCATCGCCGAAACGAAGTCCTACGTTTACCTGGGGCGCTCCATGAACATGGACAACGACATGAAGGAAGAACTCATCAGAAGAAGGAGAGCCAGCCAGCCAGCTGTGGTCAGCCTTCGGGTCTCTCAAAGAGGCCACCGACCAACTCCAGGATGCTGACCTCCGTGCTCATTTGTTCGATTCGACAGTTCTTCCTGCTCTGTGATACGCGGCTGAGACGTTGCCTCAGCCACGGCGAAATCCCTGCAAGTCATACACAGAGCGTTAGAAAGGTGTCTTCTGAAGTTCACCCTGCTATCCCAAAACCGAGCCGGACTTCGCAGCTCCGATCTAAGGCAGATGACCCATCTGCGAGACCCTGCGGACTGCACATCGAAAGCTAAGCATCGATGGGCCGGTCACATAATGAGAAGAGACGACGACCGTTGGACAAGAAGAACGGTGGAATAGCTGCCACGCGATTGCATGCGGCCTCGCGGAAGACCACCTGCCAGATGGTCTGATGTGTTCGTCGAACATATTAAGACTATGCGGTGTTCCAGAATGGCTGATTCTCGCTGTCGTCACAGTCGCCTCCGACCAACAAGCTGGATGACGACCGCGAGACAACGAAGCGAATGGAACTCGTGTTGGGGCCCGCACGTTCAGTGAAGCCGGGCCATCTAAGTATCTAAGTAAGTAAGAACTACAAATCAGAGGGCAAAAATAAGTGAGAATAAGTGAGCGAGAATAAAATAGGTGAGAATAAGCGGCACCAAAAAATTGTCCGTCCAACAGTACACCTATGTGCCCGCGGCACACAACGCAATTGACCTCACGCCCACATTTCGGTAGGTGCGGTCTGCTCTAAACCGAGCGCGCCGGCGGCACGCGGTGCGATTTATTGATTTTGCATCTTTTACGTTAGGCCTTCGTTATAAGTTCGCTCGAACCGAGCGAAACTCGTCCATTCAGCATCAGACAGCGTGGGGCCAGACACGCGCGTACGAGTTAACGGGGTGACGCCGGCGTGGTGACGCGCACGGGCTATTATGGGCTTCGCTGCGTGGAAACCCATTGGGGGGGGGGGGAAACCACGTCACCGCCCGCAAATCGCAGGCGCTCAGCGCGAGCGAAGCTATAACGAAGGCCTTAGGTCGCGCCGCGCACCGCCCCACGTCTAAACGAGGCCTAAGGAGTGACGGAGGTGTTTATCCGGAACGCGATGAAGTGTAGGTCCCGAGTGGATTGTTGATGAAGCAGACGGCTTCGGCACGGTTAACTCCACGCTGTTCGTCGAAAGTTGGTCTGGATACTAACTCTTTGTCAGTAAATTATAAAGTACTTCTGTCTTATTGTCTTCTTCCCTTCAGGCAATACGAATGAAATCGGATGCCGGAATAGCAGTCTTCGTGACTACTGCTACTGCAACAAACCTGTACTGTCTGTTCATTTCTTGTTTAGTGCGTTTATGTTCTGGGGCCACAATAGAGAGGAATTTTCGCCAACCATCTCCGCTCGGCACTGTCACTTCCGTTGTTCGTATTGCGGAGATGTATGGTCTCGTTATGTGAGTATCTGTCGTACCGAGACTACCAAATCCGCTGTCCGTGGTGAGGAGTTCGTACCAGCGTTGTTTGTCCCATCCCTTCCACCGAGCCCAGCATGCCATATCTGCGGCAGCCTGATGTAACATCTACGTCCTGTGCCCAGTGCCAGGTATTCGCGAAATGAGTTGTAGCCAGCTGTTTGACAGGGACATCGGATCTGCGAACTGGAGGCGGTCCACCCAGGGGTTCGCATAAAATATTTGCTTCAGTGCACGTCCGAATGACATCGAAGAAGGCCCTTCTTTGTAGAAAAGTACCAACACGTTTTATCCTCAATGGATCTTTCAATACCAACTGCATTTGATCTATAGCTTCCTGCATTTTCCTCTGGTCAATATCGCGCCCCATAATCAGAACATCATCCCCTTGCACCATCCACGAAATGTCATTCGCCGCGCGCACCATCGACATAGAAGCTCAGATGCCATGGTCGCAATCAATGACGTCATCCTCCAGCCATTTAACACGCCCCGTGGTATGGGATTGTCGTGCCGAACAATTCTATCTTAAAAGTCTTCAATTCCGAAATCTCCTCCATAAGGTTTTCACATTCACTCACTCTACCAACCATCCTCATCACCTCTTCAACGAACCACAGTGGTATTTGGCAGACTACCACAGGGGATTGGCCTGACCCCTGGTGGGACTGGCTGATTGCAGGTGCACGGGCAGCACTGCCGGATCTCTTGACTGGATCGTACCTGACCGCCGCGTTAAAAGGAGTCGGAGCAGGCATCAGTGCTTTCCTAGAGGAGAGACAGAATTTGGACCTGATCCAGAGGGCCAAAGAGCATGCCCAGCAGAGAGCAGACGCCGCGCGCGCAGGTGGCCAGGAGATAGAGGAGCAGACCCAGAACCAAGAGCCACCAGAGGGGAGCTAAGTGGGAACCTGCATCTGGCCTTCGAGTGGGATGAGCAGTACTGGAAATGGATCGGAGAGGAGATTCGGACGATGGATGTGAGTGAGGAGATTCATGAGTGGTATCACGAAGTGATCAGAGAATTAGGGCTTTTTGTTGACTTTGCTGCTATTTAGTTTATGGATAATTCGATATTCTTACATTTGTAAAGCTCCGAGGAAACTAGCGAAACTATCTTTACCACTAATTTCTTCAAATTATCAAAAAACAATCTCAGATCGCTAGCTTCATCGCGCAGCTGCAATGTCGATTTCTTGTAGTAGCCAAAAAGTAGCATTTTGATGTGTCACTAAGGAGCCACCTGGCTCAGCTGTGTGTCCGCCCTCTAGATTCTCCTTATAAAAGGACCGCAGCTTCGCTGTACGATTAGTTAGTTAATTAAGCATTTGATTTGTCTCATTTTACTCTGATTTCTAAGTTTTGGTTTAATTACCCATGTTTGAGGTGAGGTCGAGATAAACCGTGCAATAACTGTGTGTTTCCATCAGTCAAGAACCCGCTAACACAAGTGGCGCAATGAAGAACAGCTGGTCAGATGCAGGTATAAGGATCGGTTTTCGAATTTGTATGGAGTATATAGTAGACCTTTTTCTTCTTTGTATGATCTTTTTTCGGTTATAGGTGATGCTTACAGTTTAAAACTAACTCTTTGTGTTTTCGCTTGTTTTACACAGTAACAGTTGTTTTTTTCTGATTTTTCGTCGAAATGGTATGGTAGGCATTGCATTAGGCCGTGTTTGAGTTGTTGACAATATTCCACTTCACGGACACCGGACTTGAGCTTTTCTTCTTCAAGAAAGGAAGGGATCTCGCCGTAAGAGGGACAATGACGATGATGGATTTTTTGAAATCGCCCGTGCCTGGAATGTCCTTTCCTTCTCACCGCTTAGACTTATCTAGGTGCTCTCCTTCATCACTCATTGTAACATAAGCTAAGATTTAGTAGGTTTTAGCGTTGGGCATGAAGATTCCGTGAGCGGGCGATTTCGAAACCATCGCTACCGGGGCGTGGGTACGGTAGGCGCGAAATTCAAATCTGAACGCCTCCGATACTCCGTTGTTGCGACCGGCAGGACACGGGCCCGATGCTATTGCTGCGCCTACGACCACCGCACCAAAGCGGTGGTATTTCTACCCGGATCAGTAGCCACAGGACTTCAATTCATTTCTTTGTTTTTTGTGTTTTCTTGACTTTTTTCGTCGTTTGTTTTTGCCGCAAGCGATTGGAGGCTTTCCTGTGTCCCGACTTAACGATTGTACAGTCAGAGGCCTTCCAGACTTTAAGTGAATCATTATCCGTATGGAACATCGTCTGTAACCATCCATCATACTTGAGACTTTTGTATCCGCATCGTCTGATTAAAGCAAGGGTCGATTATAAGTTCCTGATTCAAGACCCTCCTGGACTCACATAAAGAACAAACGTGAGGTCCAATGATATAATGAGGGACACTATCTCCCGAGCAGTTCTATCGCATCCGGTCATAAATCCTTCGGGTAAGCCATCATTTGAATCATTGAAAACAGGACACGGAACCGCTTAAATCTCTGACTTGCTCAGATTGAATTCTCTCAATCCTCGGCTTGCTAATGTGATTTATTCTTTGTCTTTACAACACGATGCCGAAGAGATGGTTTGCCAGTTCTCACACTCATCTTCCCTAAAACAGATAATTCGGTTCAAGACATATGATAACATGCTTAACCAAATGCAAACTGCAGATCGGCTGCCCATCCAGTCGCTTAGAACGAAGTTGACAGCTCAAATAGGCAATGATGCTAGTTTGGCGGAATTCCTCCCACTCCCAGAGGACCAGACATGTGTGACCCAACTACCGCAGAGTCTACGTGATCCAGTGTGGAGAATGACGATCTCTGGAACGACAATGTCGTGTTACCTGAACCAAAGACTCCTAATGCGGTGGGATGAGATACCCTTGGCGATGAGGTCATCCACTATAGCCTTCTCCGTATGCAGAGAAGATATACGAGGACGTCGAGATGATTACAGGAACCATACAAGCCATATAACGGGAGTGCAACAGCAGAAAGGACTAAAGAGGGAATTGTGCACATCCAATCAACCAACAAGCGTTATCACAACTTAGCCCGGGCCTCCGGGCCCAGCAAATTGTCGACACCTCCATAGCTGCTGCTCCTTAGCGGCAAGCCAAAACGCGAGCGTATGAGGCCATAAAGGTGTTCGAACGACGTCTATAAAGGATCATATGGAAGAAACGTCGAATTTGACACAAAACCATGGCCACCACTGCAAAGATATGAAAAATTACCTTCCTCAGTATCATGGCCAGGATTTAAATTTCATTGGTGTTTGTGATTTTTTGCGTCATCAATTCGTAAGAGATCCAAACTTGCTCCTTTTTAGGCTGAATGACTCATCCACTGGGTATATCGGCGGCGCCGCTAATTATTCGACTTACAGGACTTCCCAACGAGCGGCGGCTTTCCATCCGCGCCAGCCGACCACCCTACCTACCTGGTCGCCCCGATGACTACCTCAGCCGATCCAGCTACCCGTGATGACCTCGCCCGGCTGACGCCACCTCTGGGCCCTCGGCTTCCACCGTCTTGTGTGATCTACCTATTTCCTCGCCTTAAAGATAAATTATAATTATTCCATCTGTGTTCTGTTCGACAAAAGGGAGATGGGGTAAGAACCCCCATCCATTACTGGTAGCAGCGAGTTCGGCGATTCCGCCGATAAGTTTTTTTCGGCTCTGTTGGGCTTCAATCAGAAGCTGAGCTTAGCGATGCATGATGCGATGATTTGCACATGGTTTTGATTTTGACTCCTCTGCTTAGGTCGATTGGTCCCCTCGTCGAACTAGCCGCTGTCTCTTGGTCCTGTTTTTAGTAATTGTAATATAGTTCCTCAGTCGCACTCAAATAGATTGATCAAGATTTTCTTTCGAAACCTACCGCATTCCTGCTGTGCAATCGGCTCTCTCCTCTCGTGACTTCCTTTAATGGTGTCGGTTTGGTCTCTTAAATTTTAGTACTAATGGCCTTTCTCTCCGACTACGATAAAACGATAGTCTCTCGGTTTAGAAGGGCAGCACATACAGTAATCCGCACGTCTGGAGAGACCGTCTGGGCACTTCCTTGTTTTGACCGTAATTCGTCGATGGCAATCTCGGTCCATCGTTAGGAGATCGACTTTGGGATTCAGTTTTAGTTTTGTGGCCACATGTGATAGTTCAAAACAAAGCAAAATTTCTGCCAGCGAACCGGGTGGTCCTTACTCGGAACCTTTCCACGATATGAATCGGAGGTATTCTGAGTGCAATATTGTGGTTAGCGCAGAAGGCGCAGAAGTGCTATAGTAGCAAGCGTGGAGGAACGACCGTTCGTCAAAGTCTGGTCCAACATGGTGAAGTGTCCAAGCGCAGTTTTGGAGCCCAGTGCGCCGTGAAGATCTATTGAGTTCAGTTCAGTGATTCATCGTGAATGTGGACGTCTAGAAGTTCCGGTATCGAGGTTTGTGGTCCAGCCGTCGCAGACGGGAGTATCCCGAGGGGGTGATTCTTGGGATGTACAACTACCACTCTAGGCGAAATTTTAACCAAATCAGTGATACTACCTGCAACACCTAGATTGCTGCTGCAAGTAGTATGAGTGATCTTCAGTCGAAATTCAGAAGACGGATGCCAAGTTCGTGATCCGCACCCGAGGAAGCCCGCAAGGCTGTGCTTATTTCTGATTTTACTCTCGTGCCTGATCTTTCTATTGTGATTTTCCGGACTTTCTTCGTGTTTTATGTCGATGTCCGCAACTATAGGGTTATTTTGAAGCTTTCTTTTGTTCTTTCGAGATTCTGTTTCCTTTTTCCCTTCAGGTAAATTTTAAAAAAACAAATGAGTAATAAATTCAAATTCACTTCAGTTGAAATTCCTCGCTCAATTCGATATGAATTTAAAATTTTTCATTGAATTTATTTCAATTTTTGAATTCAAGTTTAGAGAAAATTCGAAATTGAATATAAAATTTTAAATTAGACTGAATTCAATTTTTTGTTTATTTCTTAATTTTCAAACACTAAGGTAAAGAGGAAAAGAAACAGCAAAACAAAGCTTCAAAATAGGATAATGTTAGCAAACACTGACCTAAAACAAGAACAAGGACAGAAAAAGTGCAATAGAAGAATCAAACATACAAAAAAATGGGAAACAAGCACAAAAAATAATAGAACCCATCAATGGTCCATGCCCGTCGCTATGCACAGCGCTGGATGGGATCCCATCACTAGCCGTCTCCGTCGGTCGCTGACAGGAGGCGTGGCATGCGGACAACTGCCCCGCCGACTGTCAGTCACTGCGACAGAGTGCCCGTTGCCCAGGCCCGTTATCGACGTCCGACGTGAGTATACCAAAGGTCTTAAGCCAATCTTCATGCAGATCACTGCTGAAGACAGAACCAACTTCATCGCGTGACATTTCCTGAAAAATAGTCATTCATCATGTCCATCAGACAAAAATCAGCTCGTTTGAAGTCTAGAAGTCGAACAGTCGAAATTTAGTAAGTCAGCGTATATGCCTTCAGCGAGCCTTATAGTGCCTGACGAAGTGCTACTTTGCCTAAATGGAAAGTCCTCCTAAGATCTCCTAAGTGTCTCCTAAGAGGGAGGAAGCGTGGCCCCTCGTTGGGCTACGTGTCCCACACAGGTGAGGGACGTTCTGCACTGAACCCTAATTGCCAACTCTTGGCGCTCGCAAGGTGACAGTACCTGCGGACCATTGTTGAGTTCACCGCGTGCACCTGCACCCTGGCTCTCGCCGCATGCGATCTTGGCCACGTCCGAGCTGCTCATTATGGCGATGGTGACCCGACGGACGAGTGGAGCCATCGGATCGACCAGATCGGCAGCGAGAGCTACGGCACGCCGATGCAGAGGGCGCGTAAGGCACTGTACGGAGTTGGACGTGCACAACACCTACACATGCCTATATCAGAATTTGCTCTATTCAATGGCTCAGTCGCGTTTGGGGGAAATTGCTGAGAGTACAACTAAGTACCAAAATTACATATGGGCTTCAATTAGGATGTTTATTTTATCAAATAACTGGAATCGAGTGGAGAAATAATGGCGATATTCAGTTCACATCGCGCTCTCTGTGACGTGCGTGGGCTTGTTGATACAAAATACCGTTACTTTTCTTATGCTAACTCCTCTTCCAAAGTATCGACCAGCGAATATATGAAGCAATATTGTTCCAAAAATCTATTCAATTTGTAATTTATACAATACCTCGAGGCTTCTCTATCAACCTTTAGTCTTCTATCCGCATCCCACCTTCTAAGACGTTTTATTTCACCCGGGATTTGAAACAAAATTAGGGGAGCTAAATAGTTTCCATGGAGTTGATGTCCTGCAAATCTTTATCGTTATTTTCCGTTGCAACGTGCAGTTCACGTACAGAACTGCGCTCTCGACAGTTTTCTCCAAATGCGATTGAGCTCATTGAATAGAGCTCGAAATTCTGAGGTAGGAATGTGTAAATGTTGTGCATGTTCGTCTCCTTACAGTGCCTTACGCGCCCTCTGCATCAGAGAGCGATAGCTCCCGCTCCCGAACTGGTCGATCCGGTGACTGCTCTCGTCCGTCGGGTCACCATCGCCATAACGAGCAGCTCGGACGTGGCTAAGATCGCGGGCGGCGAGGGCCAGGGCGCAGGTGCACACGGTGAACTCACCAATGGTTCGCAGGTATCATCACCTCGCGCGCGCCATGAGTTGGCAATTAGGGTTCCGTGCAGAACGTCCCCCTCCCGTCCCACACGGCCCTGAACTGTGGCCTGCCGAAGGGCTACATAGGTAGTAACATTGCCCACATGGGACTGTCCACAAGGAATCTCACGAACAACCAAGCGTAGTCCGATGGCGGATTATACAGGTCTACGCGGTGCAAAAAGTTTATCCCACCGGCGGTACACACGGTCGTCAATGAGTTAAGCGACGGCTAGCAAAAAACGACTTGGTGATGCGCTGGCGTTGTTCTAGCATAATCAGATATTGTGGATAAACTCCTCTGTCGCGAACCAGATTGAATTGTTATGATGCATACATTTCCACCTGCGACAGACATTTTTGTCTGATACTGTGATCTAATAAAATCGAAAAGCAGCAGCATATACGTAGGGAAACAGAAATATGATGGAATCGAAGAAAAACCGGGAAAATGTAATAGAATTTATTACGGCAGGACATACGCACAATCTCCTTCACAAACAGTTTAATGAGGTGGCATAAATACGCGATAATGAGGAATAACTATAATAGAGGCGCGATGCTGAGGAACAATAGTAAGGTTATGTGCTGTGTACCAGTTATATGCGAACACATACTGACACCTCAGTGGCAGTTACCGGTAGTTGAACGACCTAGATCCTCCACAATTTCAACAATTGAAAATCCAGCTTCCGAGAATTGTACCAGTTTCGAAGCAATACTCGACTTCTACGCACGACTTAAACGGGAACTTTACCAGAATGTAAAAACAGCTTACATAATCATGATTATATCAGCTGATAGAAAACCGGCACAATGAAAGACTTAGTTAACAATAGTGACACACGGCCATCGTCACCGAAACAACAAAATGGGAGAGAAGACGGACGAGACAGTCACATCGCCAGCTACTATGAGTGTTGTGGCGGGGCCATATTGGGCACCAGAAGTTGTGCCAGGAGCTGCTGCATGAGGTGTGGGTCTGTTGCTGATGAAACGACTGCAGGAGCAGCAACTGGAGCCGTTTTCGTTGCACTGCTTCCCATTCGGTTCAACTCGGCCAACTTCAACTGCTGCTGAAACCAGAGTATACCTCTTCACTTGGCACACTGCAGTGGTCGGAGAACTTTCTTCTCTTCTACTTATTCTTTTTCTTCTCTTTTCTTTGGCTCGAACTTCCCCATGGAGATTTTCTAAACCTTTGGCTAGACGTTAGAGTTAGGTTTAACACACCAACCTGGGAAGACTCGCTGACGGCCGCCGGTGGTAGCGATGGGTTATCGTTTAAACCGCTTAACGACACTCCCATAACGACATGATCTGACCGGAGGCTGGCAACTGCTGCTCGCATCAATGGGTCCTCAATGCACCACAGCGGATCACATAACTGCCGGAACATTATGAACAGGAATTCGTACGAAGCACGCAAGCGTTCATAATCCGTTAGATCGCCCTAAAAATCATGAATCATGGAAAAATTTTGCTTAGTTCATCGAAAAATATCGATTTTTCCCATAGTAAGACTGGGGCCTATTCTTCGTGCAGCTATTACCTAAGGCAACGATGCATCAATTTTATGCAATGAGGTGTTTAGAAAGTAGAGGAATTTGATCCAGGGAAATTTTTTCTACCATTTTCTCTAGTTCAAGTGACTGTCAAAGAAGAAACGTGGTATCTCGAACTCTAGAACTTTTCATTGTTACATCCTTTTGTTCACCTTTTAAGCTATCTATCAAATTTATGTTTCATGTTATTTGATTTTTGACTTGATTGTTACACTAATTGCTTCAGATTGGATTCCGGTTCAAGTGTCGCTTGTGCACTTCCGTGTAGTTTTTTCTCTGTGAAAAAAAAACACGAATTTGAATCGTCGTTGAAAGGTCAACGACCAACGAATCCATAATACTACGCTGGACGGAGAAGCATTGTCTACGTTGAAAGCTGGGCATGTTTTTCGATCAAATACAGAATACAAATTTCTCGAGTGCAGGTGACTAAAACTTACTACCCAAAAGTTTGGCAATTAAAACAAGCAATTATGCGTTAAAATGGGAACACAATCGAATTTTCATTCATTTGATTATATTCACTTAACTAATCGTTTCTTTAATTCATTTATTCTGCTTACTTGAATATTAATTTTGAATTACAATCGAATTAGTGGATCTTTCCTCCTCTACACTCTGGACATTAATGAAAAATTACTCTCTGGAAGTTTTAATGAATTGGAAACGCTATTCGGTCTCCAGGCTGCTATGCTGAGTGCTATGCAAAACATCTAGTATCTTGTGTAGTATCGCTGAAAACCCCTCGTTTTGGATTTGATGAGCTGAATATTGACAAAAACGATCCTAGTTTCGTTGATCATGAAACCATACGGGGATTAGCGAGTAGTCACGAATCGCAAATCATTTCGCGAATGGAGATTAACGGTGGTTTCCGGGTGCATACTGGAGGTCTCGGCGGAATACCAATTAGAAGGGTAAAATGTAGAAAGTAGAATGTGAGAGAGAGAACATTTCACGGTTCAAATGTTTAAAGACAACGCTTATGAGGATATCACGATAGCAGAGCCATACCCGTGACCGACAGCTGAAAGCGCGAATCAACTGGACTTTAACTCATTACTTGATGATGGCTCAATCCGTGATTTCATATGTTCGATTATAAAAGAGGCTCTGATCGATGGTGTTATGATATGGAAATTGACATTGAAGAGTTTATGGTAGAGAAGGATTCCGAGAATATGACGATGCAAGGAGAGCTCATGACTAAAATGGATTTGGAGAAGAATGATGATGCACCATATATAGGGACATACCAAAATTCATGCGCAACATTTTTGAATCATAGTTCTTTCAGAACAATCCAAGCACACCAAATTAATCCAGAGAGCTTTGCGCCACTTCTCACCTTAGTCTCTATTTGCTTGCGATTATTTTATCCAATTCCCATGTTTGAACGCTTAAAAATATCCTTTAATTAAAATTCCGCAACGGCTGCCGGAAGACCCTGACACAGTCCCTTTTAGTCACTTACTTGTCGGTAACCCAAACAAACAATGAATCATTTTTTGCACAGCACTGGTTCTACAGCAAACTTTGTAGTTTCTTGTATTTCATTCCCTGGGATACGCCTGATGTTTCTAAGAATAAGAGATTGTTAATAGTGCGCGCGAAGGAAGAAAAATAAAAGTGAAATAGCGAGATTCTTCTCCATGCCAAATTTTAGTAAGACGTTGAAAACCAGCCACTTCGAGTGTGCTTTATGCCGAAATCAGGGACAAATCAAATGCTTTCACTTTGCAAAGAAAGGGAAATTCTCTTAAAACTGTTCCTGCTCTTATTGTTCACAATGCGGAATTTTTCAACAAGACTCTATTCAGTTCAAATTTCCCAACTTCATTCTGTTGGTTTTTGCTCTATCCAATATGCGGCAATGCGATTTTGGTGTACTTTTCCCCAGACACCGTCTGGTTCGTAGACGTGAAACAGATCTGATAGACATTTCTCTGTTGCGCAATAAATATCAGAGAACACTTCAGCCAACTTCCACACAAAAACCACGATGATTGATTATTGTTGATGTTCGATCGTTAGCGTCCGAACAGTGATTTCTACAGTGCACGATTTCTTACAGACTGGTACCGCGAATGACAAAGTATGAACTGGCTCAAGTACTCCAGCCTCATTGATCGACTTCAAAAGGGAGGAACTGATTAAGGCCAATAGGTCGCACCTTCATAGACAGTGTCGCAGCGTTGAAACGACGCTTAGTCTACTGCTGAGTTAGGTGAGCTGGCTACTGAGGAAGAAACGTGAGCAAGTAAAGTAAAAAGGGAAAAAATGTGGTAGACAGCGGTGTTTTTAGAATACAAAAAAATGCCTTTCTTGATACACTGTTCTCATGAAGTTTGGGGCTAGGTACGACAGGAGTTTCTGTGAAGCAGAACACCGTAAGCCCGCCTATTTTCACTTGTGTACGTGATCGTTAGGGAAGCTCCTAGCAACTGAACCTTATCCTTCACCTACCTATCGGAAGCGGTTTCGCATGCAGTCGACAAGCACAGCATTGTACCGAGCTCAGTTTTTCAAAAAAAGAAAGCAAAACTGTTGAACTAGTAGCGAAAACGTTCTCTAAAGCTAAATCCGTAGACTCATGTACAAGTACGACTATAGGTTATGAAAGGTTATGCGTGATCTTGCATCTCCATATAAAGAAGGATCCGAACAATTTCAAAAAGACGGCTGCAATGACTAATAGTACTCATAATTATATCGTCTACAGATTGTCCCATAGAGAAACAAAAAATTGCAGGAGATCCAAAAGTGCACAGAAGTTAGGTTACGAATATTTTTGCCTTAAAATTCTCATTAAAAGTCGAACTTGCGGACACCCACTCAAGGAAGGAAAAGAAGAGCATAAAGCTTTAAAATTACGTCAGAGCTGTATCAGTCCAAACAGTGTAAGCCCGAATTGAAAAGCTAGTCCGATCCACAAAACTTTGACTACACACAATAGAGGAAAGCTCTGTTGCTGGTCGTTATTGAAGTATCGGACATGCATATTGAATAGTAATGAATACAAAGAAATGGTGTATCCGGAAAAGCAACAACATTTCTGAAAGAAATCTTTTTGAATCGACTGTACCTCTATCAGCGAAGCTTTGATCTCTTGAAGAGTGGTCAGAATTGATGGGTCAACGCCGGGCGCATTTTTCAATGCCGCTTCTACCGTTTCTGAAAATTGCAATGAAGTTTAACAATGAGACAAAAAACAGTTATTGAAATTACGAGAGAAACCAAGGTGGAGTGCGTTTGATACAGGGTCGCATGATTATTGATTGCGAGAGAAACCAAGGTGGAGTGCGTTTGATACAGGTCATTACAGGTGCAGCGGTCGCCGGATGATTAGTTTCTGAAAATTGCAATGAAGTTTAACAATGAGACAAAAAACAGTTATTGAAATTACGAGAGAAATTAAGGTGGAGTGGGAGGGTCGCCGGATGATTACCTCCGGAACGAAATATTACGCGAACAATTCTGAATTTTTTGCCACATGTCATAACCCTTCCAGCAACGGATTCACAGGTAATGATTGTTACCAAACGCCCCTTCTCAAAAATTACCTAGCTTGTTGCAATTCGACCGAAGTTGCTTTGCTTTCCAGTCGAGCTCTTGAAACGAGCTTGGATGAGGCACAGTAGAATACGGTTGGTGTTGAACAGGAAAAAGCTGTCCGTTCGATGATGATTTTCTATCCATGGTCGCTAATGACTGGAATAGTTAAGAATAATGAGTAGAAAACACAATATTTTGTAACAATCTTCTGGTCACAAAAAATAGCAATCCGCTGGGAATGGTTTGATTCTTTATCAGCTTAGCACATGAATGGAACTTAATCGATAGTCAAGTTGATCAAAAAGTGATCTATGGTATGGCCGAAAAGAAAACGCTCTCGAGAAACGATCAACTGACCTTAACCTTGAAGGCGCTCTCCTTTCGCATTACGTCACCAAGAAGCGCCAACGGATCGTATTGCTTCGGCCCAAGAAGTCGATTCAGACTGTCTTGTAGGTACATATTGAACAGATCAGATGATTCCGAAATCACGGGCTTGGCAGCGATTGGTTTCTCAATAGTGTCTCTGTCACCACGGGCGACCTTTGATGGAACCTCCTGTAATATAGGTGTCCGCATTTACAGTTCTTCTGCTGTTAATGCTTGTTTAATTTGGAAAATAACAAACCATTGAATGATCCGACATCAGTCGTTTAGCTTTGTTGACGACGAATCCACAACTTTCATCCGTGTTACTGCACGACTGACCCACTGTGTCGTCGATGAACTCTTTCCAACGTTCTTTGTTAACGATCGATTCCGTTAGGGGATTCGAGAGTTCGATCATAAGGCGCCAGTTCGCAGGATCGAAACCCCAATGCACGGTTCTTAAAAGAAATAGATTAGCGGCGCGATCGATCGCGAGCTACTCCTGGACATAAACGTGGAAAAAACAGTTTTTAGTTTACCCATCAAATCGCAGAAGTAAGCACAATTACACATTTCAACGTACCGCTGCGACTCCTTCTTGTCAGAGTGAGAGTGAGCGACGAAATCCTCCGGAGTAAACAAACATTTGCACTCCTGACATCTCACACTTCTTCCGCCTTTTCTCGAAGGGTAAACCCAGCCTTTAACGGTACCGAAGACGTTGTGCTGCACTTCGAGTCGCTCAGATTCGTCTCTGCAATCAACTAATACAGCCTTTCAATTTGCAAGACATTTGGAACATATCCGCTCGAAAGATATAGGCACTGAGTTTTGGAAACCATAGACAACTCACTAAGAAGAGGACACCGTGAATTCATGAAGATAAAGGAAAAGCAAGGGGTCGGCATCCATCAGTTCCCTAACGATGCGTTGCAGCATTCCTGTACCATTTAGATTCGTAACGCATAAAAAATGCGTATTTGGCCTACGGAATGACTTGCCAGGGCCAGCGGCCGTACGCGGTTAATGTCTTTATATTTCTCGACAACTGTGGTATCAATACACCAGACCCCGGAGGGATTGAATGCTAGGTTAACCTGAACGGGGATCGATCGCTCGAGCGTGGTGCTAGTAATGATTTTTCCCGAGCTTCAGCACTAGCGGAAAATAAAAACTTCTAAACAAAGTGCACGTAATGTGGTCATAGAATTCCTTGCGAATAGAATCGTAGGATCTCGAGTAAGCCACTGTTACCATACATCGCATAACTTCCATACAAATCGACTACAAAAACAATTTTCGTAGCAGTCAAGAGGTTCCTCTCTACCCCCATCACCCACTCTCAAAAAATGGGGCAGGAAGACTAGGGAGACAAAAAGGTAAAGCTGTGTGTATAGCGCCAGAAATACCATCCAGAATTTTGAAAAAAAAAGAAGTTACGAAATGGTCTACTTTTTCGATGCCACTGATAGGCAAAAAGCCAACCTACGGTCAGCCCATGAAAAAGCTTTCCAAACAGGAAGGAAAGGGCAGTAAGGTGCAGAGGACAGAGGAAATAAAAACAGAAACGGAGCTACGGTCACGCAAAACGACAAGTGCAAGCACAAATTATGCAGACAGAGTTTAGCTGTTCGAGATGATAACAACGATCATCTTCAAACGAAAAACAAAACACCAGGAATAAATCGAAAAGGCACACTCACATCACAGTTTCTTCGTTGCTTGAGGGCATGCTCTCGATTCGAACAATCCCACACAGTCTTTCAGCGTCCGAACGAGTTACCAAATTCAGTGTGAGCATGTCGCGGCAACTGGACACTTCCGCATCCATTTTTCGTAGACGCTCCGCTTGTTCGTGTGTTGCAATCGACTTATGAATATTTAGATCTTCTGAAATGAACCACAAAAATTCATGTGCAAATGACACACAATCAGGCACGTACCCATCATGGCTTGAATTTCACTGACTCCTTGTGTGAGTAAAACTCGACTAATGAGAAGGTGAACAGGAACGCGAGGTTCACCTCCCATTACCATCGCCGGGAAGGCGGCCCTAAAAAGAGCGGATTAATGTGTGAAACAGAAATCTGAAACAAATTAGGTGTTCCTTTATGCCACATCATCTCGTAGTAAGTGCTTAATGAGAAAATCCCAAAAGATACGATGAAATATTTTTTCTCAACTATTAGGAACTAAATTTTTTGCGTCATAGATGGGAAACGTGCGCACAACTGACTGACGACAGATGAACAAATTTTCTGCGGAACCGCAGATGAAAAACTACACGGAAGTCAGAACTACACCCAAAATATCTCCGCAACTGAACAGTATAACAAGTTAGTGCACCACATCTCAGCAGGCCGTTCATAGTAGCAAAATTATGGCTATTCATAGCAGAAAGAAATGAATGGCAAATATTTACGACCTCCTCAAATGAAGTTATGTATAGAACACTTTGCACAACTGTACCAAAAACTACACCGAAAAAAAGCGAGAAGTTCAAGTGAATCTCGTTCGTAGTTACCAGCTTCCCAACCTCACAGCGCTATTTCATGAAAATTTTGATCGCGTGTTCAAAAATTTTGAATGAATTGGCCTACGTCCTACAAACAGACAAACTTACGCGAGGCTGCATATCGATTAGATCAGCTTCCGATCATTTTTAAAATTCAAGCTGATTAAGGTGGACTGAGAAACATAAGTGCTGCAAAAACGTATAACAACACACCCGCGTCCAAAACCTTAAGTGAAAAATGCGAGAGTCTTAATGGCACTATTCAACTTATGGCACTCCTGCAGTCGCAGAAATTTTTTTCAATTTAGCACAAAATTCACCACCGGTTTTCAGGGATGCTGATCACAAATCTGACATCTGTTCTCCGAATTCCGGCCAAAGACCACCCACATCGTTTACAGGGGCTGTTGGGCGGTCTAGGTAGGATCACTGACTTGGCTAAAACTTTGTCTACGGCGGTTACCTTGCATGCCGATAACGATCCTGGCGTTTACTTTCGAATTTCGGCCAAGGACCAGCCATATCGTTAAAGTGGGTGGTCGGGTCAAAATCACCGATTTGACTACAACTTTGACCAATTACGTCATTTTTTACGCTGATTACGAATATGATGTCTTTTTCGCAGATTCCCATGCGACTGGTTTTGGTAGGCGCTCCTCCGCGTCTCCCCCTTCGCCCCGCCCATTTGCCTTCACAGCTTACCAGACCCAAGCCAAATTTGTCGGGCGTCGTCGGGCGAAATTCGAAAAACCAACATTATATTTGTGATCAGCATGCAAAATAACCCCACTTAATTGAACTTTGAGCCAAATTTTGGAGTTTTGGACCGATTACCCTAGTGGACGATGTGCGTGGTCCCCGGTCGGGACTCAAAAAGAGGATGCCGGAAACGTGATCAACACCACCAAATTCATCCGTAAATGAAGTTTTTGTGGCTTGTGTGGAAAAAGTTTCCTCGACCACTGCAGTGCCATGAATAGTACCGTCTTGATGAACACCCAAAAGACTTCCGTGTTTGGAAGGAACATTTTAAACGAAGTCGTGGAGAAGGAACTTTCAACTTGTGTAAGCAATAATTTATCTCAACGCCATCGAACAAAAGTAAACGGAAGAAGAAGCGAAAACAATTAATGAAGGAAACTGCAAAGTCACTTACCCACTGACCGTTACCCAAGCAGGTATGCCATCGGATTCACACGGGCTCATCGCCGGATTAGGTGTGATCGGAATCGCTGCAAATGTGGTTATCGCTGTAGTTGTTTCTGCTGATAGATGAGATGACTGATTGAAAAACGAGTCTGTGCCTTTTGGCACTCCAGCGTCTTGTACCTTTTTATCCTATTTTGAAAAAAAATCGGTCTAGACTTTTTTTTTGTGCTGATCACAAACCGAAGATTCTATTTCATTCCTTAATTTCTTGATCTTGATAGATTATTTGGCGTTCTGATCACAAAGATGGCATCAGTTTTTTAGAAGATTTCCGCCGAAAATTGTCCATATTTTTGAATAGCTTGGTCTTATCAGCTTGTATTTGAAGAGGTCAAACGAAATGCGAGAAATAGACGTCAGAACTGTGATCGTCATCAAGAGCAACTAATTTTGACGACATCAGGACAAATAAGGTCAGTTCGTGCATCCAGCAATTAGAGGGGATTTTTCACCCAATTCTGTTCATATTCCGTCTTCGAGGGTTATTTAGAATGCTAACAACGAATACGACGTCTGTTTGTTGGAGACCCTCCAACCATGATTGCCTATAACCGAAATATCGCCTAAAGAGCTGACTACGCAAGCTGATCACGATTCTGATTTGTTTTGCAATATTCGGTAGAGGATCACCCACATCGTTCTAACCTCACCAACTCAGTTAACCTTATGGCTGTTCGACAGCCATTCCTTCAAAAAATTAAATTAAAAAAAATTAAAAAATTTCAGATTCATCATCAGGGTATCGAATAGCCCCAGTAGACGAAATTTCAGTGAAATGCAATTTTTTTGACAAAGTTCAGATCTATGGAGTCGGAATTTTTATTAGCGCTTTTTGGGGAATCGGCGGTTTCGTTCTTTGACGACATAGGTGGTTTTTAGCAAAATTTTTGAGAACGGATATCAGTATTGTGACCAGCACCCAAAATAACCCCAACAAAAGTAGTTTGAGCAGGTGAAGAGACTTGAGCACAACTCTACTTATAGTGCTCGGACGGAATTCGAGAAATGAATAACAGAATTGCGCGGAATGACTATGCTACACGAAGCCCACACGGGCAGTCCTGCAAGTGATATAGGTGGCCTTCGTGCGAAATTCGGAGAACGAACGTCAGATTCGTGATCAACACCCAATGAAATCTCATGAGGAAGTTGGATCCCAACTGAACGGGAAAATTTCTTCGACCACTGGAGTGCAATACGTATAATAAAGTAGATGCACTGTGGGTTGGGGTGCAGCCACAGAAAAAACCCGTGGCCGCATTTTCCCCGGGAATCTGCTCGGATTAGTGTGGTCAGATTGAGTGTGAATAATGACCGCTCTTGACTATTACGAGCGCTTCTACTGCTGCTTCCTCTAGCCCACGTGTCACCGTAAATTGGTGCCGAAAAATCTTTCTAAGAACTGGATAAACAATGTGAATACCGTACCTGAGGGGAATTCGGGCAGTTGATACAGAAGTGGATCGGCCGTTAGAGCGGCGGCATCTCGTGTTGCGGTAGCCATCGTCTGGGCGGTGTGTGGGAAGACTGGAGGCCGGCGCTGACTACGTCTAGACTCGAGACGACAGAGACGCAGTCACGACGCAGGCCAGCCGCTGAAAAAAAGGCCACATCGTGCGCCGAGCGTGTTCTCTGTCTGTGTCGGTCGATAGTCTGTCAGTCGCCGTCGAACCCGCCGCCTGCCCACACCCACCAGGCCCGCAGCCGTCTGTCGTCGTCCCCGTCGTCATCCTCGGCCCCCGGCGCTGTTTGGCCAGCTGGTCGACGAGTGCTCGAGTACTCTGCCCTGAAGCACCACGATGTCATTCCAGCACAGTTCCGACACTGTAGATTCTTCGGAGTGATCGATTGGCCATATATCCAGACGCT
This sequence comes from Nippostrongylus brasiliensis, assembly GCA_030553155.1. NCBI lineage: Eukaryota > Metazoa > Nematoda > Chromadorea > Rhabditida > Heligmosomidae > Nippostrongylus > Nippostrongylus brasiliensis. Next base: position 11,392,026 of record CP130733.1, read on the forward strand.
GGTCAGCTATCTCGATGGAGGGCAGTCTGCTTTCTCATTCCTCTCGCCGCCCTATCACCACCCCTCGCCTCCGTTGCTCTATCTCCGCCAACGATGACGAACGCACACACACATAAACTCTCACGTGACGTCTGCAGCACCCGTTCGTACAACGACCAATCGACTGGCCGCCAAGGCATCGGTCTCGCACCACGAGCAACGTAAAAGAACGGGGTCCTACGCCATCATCGCCATACCCGCTGCATAGCTCCTAATAAACCCAAAAATGTGACCTCACACACAATAAGCAATTAGAGAGGGCGAATTTCGACAGCATACCCAAAGGAATGCAGGAGGAACGATCGGGAGATCGATCCCTGCCCGAGCTGACCTCACCTTCCATCCTCCGGGGTCGAGTAAATTGGTGCCAGACTTGTCAGTGAAGGTAAAGACACTGACCTGGTATAGCGGCTGGCACCCTTAAGGGAACAATCAACGCCGACACCTTTACCTTTACCTTCTTACCAAAGCCAACAGTTACGTTGAGCTCGAGCTGAATCTGGGGACTCGAGCCATACCTTCGACTAGTATTCTGGTCACAGTAAACTTTCGTTGGCACGTATACTCGTATGCATCAACGTCCGGCAATTTACATTCGTGGTATACATATAGGGTGGTAAGAAAGTCTTGAGCCGTTTGACGCCTACAATTTCTTGGTTTCCTTATTCAGTTCACAGTGCATTTTACTCCACGATCTTATCATCATTGTTAGTGAGAACCATGATGTCCCTGATAGGCAGGTCAGCCATCTTCAACTTGCAGAATTGAGCAGGCTGGAAGCCCAAGAAGTCGCTGACTGCCCGTATGTCATCATCGACTTTGGTGGCTCTTTTCTCAGCTCAAAAGCAACATAGAAGGAAGATAATTGGTACCTATAGGGGACAGGGTAAGTGTAATACGATGATTGCAAAATCGGATGCCAACCTCATTTCTTTAAATTTTTACTAGTCCCTTTATCGACATAGGCTCCTGCTGCATCATTGCGAGTGTTCACCGAATGTACTCTCGGCCGTTTTTCTCGAACTACTTCCGCAACTTTTCAGAGGGGAATCGCTATAACGACAGCAAAGACCATGTCCTCTTTCGATACCATCTTCTTGTACATCATTCCTGCCCTGTGCCAGAAGCACCATTGGAGAATCTTCTTAACTTGTACTTCCGGTTATGCCTCCGTAAAAGCGCTTCTGCTGAGGGTAGCAGGACAACGCTGCGTGATTTGACGAGACCACGTTTCCTTCTCTCATATTACCTACCTATGCTTTTTCAAAGCTGTTTTCAAGCAAGCGGAGAAGGGGAGACTGACCAGTGAATGCCCGTGTGAACCACGTGCTATCGGACGGATGTCCAAGCTCGGTCCACTCAGCCTTTCTCTGTAACGAGGGAATGGAGCCAACTGATAACTGTCTCATAAGTGTGTTATAGCCTCCTTGCAAGAGCACGAGTGGTTTTTCTCTGGATTCGCTGCGACTGCTTTGAGAAAGGCAGAATTTTCTGCCATAGGAGCCCGTCCCAACCGAGGCTTGTCTTCGAAGCAGGAGTCTCGAGCTATAAAACGAGATCACGAGAGATCCGCGATGCAGAAGGTTGTGGTGTCCTCCTCGAATACAGCGCTAATGTTGCGAGTGGTTTTCATCGTTCCACTGTTGTGCCACCGTCCGTTAAAAATGAAGGCTCAAATATGCTCTTGTGAAAATGACATCGTATCTGAAGTTTAAGAAGAGGGTTTGGTTATTTATACCCATCGTAACACTGCTTCGTGAATGTCTAACAACTACCACATGTTAGGTTATGGATTCAATTCAGAAGTCGGAAGTTCTGAATCTTTCAAGCAAAGTGGCTCAATACTTTCTTACCACCCTATACATATATGTAGTGGGTATGTTGCTCTCTACTACTATACAACGATTTAGCTAATAGATCTTATTCGCCAGGGAAGTTGACGGACATCTCAGGCTCTCAACTAATCTTTTTGCGTCGACTAGTTCCCTTATACCCCTTACACTCCTTTCTTCGTAACATGTCACAGTATCTGGACACCACTACAGTGTAAAGTTAATTGAAACCCCAGTTCTGTAGCGTATTATACTAGGTAGGGTATCGAACGCTCTGCTTCAATAACAGTGCTCCATTGCTAGTGTCGGCACATCAATGGGTGTGCCGCTCTACTATCACCTATTAATCTCTAGTTTTCAGGGTATATGGATAAATAATGGAGAGGAGCCCAATGCTTCCCGGAGCAGACGTTTCTCCTTTATGTAGGGTAGGCATTTGTGGTCCGCTTGACCTGTAGATACAATTGGCGACGAATTACACCGTGACACCCGCCGCAGTCGCAGCGCCGAGGATGAGCCGTGAACACCTTAACTTGGAGGCGATGGTGACACGAAGATGACCCGATCTCCCAACGGTGCTCCCCCAAGTCATCCAGATACGCTGATAATCAATGGCTCACTTAGGGGGGGGGATGTAGGAAGGCACTTCTACTCGTCTCCCGAATAGGAGAACTACCGTCCACGGAAGCAGAAACTTGACTGACTTACCAGTGGGTATCTGCAACGGAGACTGTTATCGGGACATGTACGGCAACATCGCGATCAACCCTCATCCGAGGACACTGAGTGGAGTTCCCACAATGCAATATATCAGCGACGACTCGTGATCACGAATGATCCCCTCAATTTTTCAAAATCGCTTAGAAACTTATTAAATGGATAACTAAACGATACCGCTTCAGTCAGAGCATGAGCTCTAACACGACCTCCAGCCGCATACTTTACAGATTAGGACACTCGGTGCTCCAGGAATTGACCCTGGGAAGTGATTATTGCGGTATACTTGATGTCGTCGGCTACCTCCACACTTTTAGTTCTCTTTTGTGGAACTAAAGCGGTCACAAGCGTCGCCTGCTTTCAAGAATTACTTGGTGTGGTTGATAACGAGCCAAAGTGGCTTCTTGGCCATCCATAACATAGTGTCTGTAACTCGAAATGACCGAAGAAACTCAACATTTACATGATAGTGACGTTCACGGGTAGTGGGGAATAGAAAAAAAATCGCGAAGTATTATATCAACTGCATTTTCATAAGCTTTTGTGTACTTTTTTCAAAATATAATGATATGAATAAAAAGTAAACCAATGCAGACAGATGGCGTAAGGTTAGAGATTAGTCACATGGTAGGTTCCCATCTATTTAAGAAAAGAGTGACTTTTCTTCATCTGAAAGAATGGTCGTCATTGGAAAAAATTCCTAGTGTAAATATATGATCACAGATTTTATTACCGCAGGCACTTCGATTTTATGTGATACGACACGTATTTATCCTGTCCAATAGCAAATAAAATCACAAACATGATCACAGCGAGAGCGTAAGTAGCCGTTACGTCGGAGCAATCATAACAGTGATGCAACAATACGTCACTACCGTTTTACAAGCATTAAGGTTTAAAACAATTTGGCAACTTTCAAACATCATCAGATAATACAAAGCAAAATCGTCTTTACGTAATTACGCCAGAAAATTGCAGCAGATTGTTAAATTAAACTCGCCGTCGTAGGCGAAAGTGAACCAAGCACAGAATCTACAAAAAGTTAGGAATGTCAGTGCAACTAAAGTGGGTGCTTGAACATATCCTTTCATAAGCGTGACCTCAATTTCTATCAAAAATGGACATTTCAAAAAGGAAGTTCGCGTGAATGATATCTCAAAAATCGGGGCATAACAACATCAAATCGTTGAACTACGATGTAATGATTACAAACCGAGACGGGAACTTTCGTGCAAAGAAGGAGTGATGGCCATTACGGACAGTATTCAACAAACCACTGTAGTAGGCTATTATTGATCTAACCATCAACCGCAAGCATACTGGAGCGCTGCGAATGAAAATCGGATGCTCGATGATAACGAATTCGGGGACCGTATGGCCCTCAGGAATGACATGGCACCAAGAACAATATTAGTACTGGGCTCCTAGATTTCTCCATCGTGTTAGCCTACACGGAGTCCTCCTTACTCATTTGTAAGGGGTTCACATACTCGAACCCGTCAAATTCACTCTGATCAATCTTCGCAATAACATTCGGATCATCTGGTGTGAGCGTAGGAGCTTCGTCGGTGAACTGGGTATCGAAATGTTGCAAGTCCCGATCGTTCTCCACGGATGGATTGTATGGAGGTGCAACTTGCCTCTGCTCCAACTTAAATAGAAAACTATTCGTTTAAGCGTTATAGCTGATTTAATGTATAGAAGATAACAGATTTACCACTACAAGAAAAAATCAACTTCATCTACTTGGTATGACAAGTAGAACTAGCAACGAAAGGGTTTAAAATGGTTGAAAAAACATCATACCGCTTCCCAGTCGACGCTATTCTTGAAAAACGGATGCTCCTTCATCTCCATCAGAGACTCCTCAATATCAGTGCGACAACCAAGACGCTCTGCTGGGTCCTGAAAATTGGCGTTACTTCGAATTTCTCGGGGCTCAATGAGAACCTCGATGAGACATCGATTGAACAGAAAGGACCTACCTTGAAAAGGAACTGCTTCAAAACGGAAGCAGCCTTGACCGACAGACTTCGAGGTATCCTTATTTGCTTTTCCAATATAATCTATAAAAATGAAACCATACGTCACTTTCTGGATGTGCGCAGCATTTCACCAACCTGGAAAAGATAGTCCTCGGTATTCTGGTCAGGGTCGCCAGCAGCTCCAACAATGTCAAACGGAGAACGGCCAGCCATCATTTCGTACCTGGAACATACAATTAACATAAACTGTAAAAATGTTAGATGGAGTAGGCTAGCTTGAAAAGACCCCAATATTGTAGGCCTAGAAAAGATAATGTGCAAATTTTCAATTTCGTAAATAGCAAATCGAATATATAACAAGTCCACTTACATCAGCACTCCTAATGCCCACCAGTCAACACTGAAGCCGTAATCCTCTCCGCGTAGAATTTCCGGAGCTATGTAGTTTGGGGTACCACAGAACGTCGATGTAACATCTCCAGGTCCAATATTCTCCTTTAAGAATAATAAAAATAAAATTACAAATGATAGAAAGTATATAGTACAACTCACTTTACACATTCCATAATCGGTTAGTTTGACGTGGCCTTCAGCATCGATAAGGACGTTGTCTAGTTTCAAATCGCGATAAATTATGCCACGAGAGTGTAGAAAATGTAAAGCGAGGATGATTTCGCAGGAATAAAATCTTAAAAGGAAACAATCAATAACAGATAAAAATGTACATCAAGAATCCACATAAAAATCTACGGTTAAAATACACACCTCGCATGATCCTCTGGGAGTTTTCGCTGTCTTTGCATATGGAACATTAAGTCACCTCCAGGAACGAATTCAATGACGAAAAATAAGCGAGATTCTGTCTGAAAGTAAAGCAATGCTGTCTGATCTTCAACCGAAAAGGAGCACTTAGTACCTGGAAACAGGAATGCAGTCCAACCAAGAAAGGGTAGTTCGACGCTGCCTCGAATACAGACTTTTCCGTCTGCACCCAGTCAATGTCCTAAAAGATATTTTTTGCAATGCAAGAAAGTGGTAGAGCAAAGATAAAGATCAAAAACTACAAAGCACGTAAAAATCACAATATTTAGCGGGTAGCAAGGTGATCACGCATAGGACGTCGAGATAATACAGAAAACAGGGTTTATTGAAAGTTGGACCAGTGAATGTTACATCAACGAAGCAAAACCGCGATGACGGAAGCGCATCAGCGTTGCAGTGTAGCACAAATGTTAATTATGTAAACTTGTGAAGTCGCAAGAGTGCTGAGTGGACAAAGAGCGCATGTGGGGAGTTTCGATACAGCTGGTGAAGCCGAACATAGAGTCTTAGCTGACCATAAGAAAGGCTGCGCATCAAAGTTAAGGTATGGGTGCGTATGCTAATCTCTGTGCTTCGTTGCTGCTGCCCCGACGGTTGTAAGCAGCCAGTGATTAAAGGGCGAAATCACCATAGCAAATGTACGGATACTTTCAAGAAGCAAGCTGATTCGGAACTCACCTCATCTTCGTTGAACATTTGTTTCTTGATGATTTTGATAGCATAAATCTGCTTTGTTTTAATGTGCTCAGCTTGAACCACCTAAATATCAGGTATGTTGACAGTAGCAAAGAGAGACATTTAAAGAGAACTTGTGAATGTTGAAACAATAATGCTGTTCCTGGAACAGTGGCGAATGGGAGTAAATGATCGGCCGCGAAAAACTTCTAAGTGGGCATTGAAAATGGAAAAAAATTATTTCAATTTTTTAAAGTAAAGAATAATGCTATTCCTTCACCCCCGCATATTCTCTTGGAGACGGCCTCGAAGATACCTACAGTAAGCGATTTTTATTGATAGTGGGAACTTTAGTCTAATTCTCGTTTCAAACACTGGTTTTCTACAAGTCTCCTGCAAAAATTGTCCCTAAAAATCCTCTCCCGAACTAATTCGGCCATTTCCGCGTCAACATCTCAGTAGCAAAGCAGAATTCCTTGAAGTGCAAAGTTTATATGATGCCCTAAGAACTCCTTGAAGTGCGAAGTTTATATGATGCCCTAAGAATTTTCACAAAAAATCGATATTGACGCCATGAAAACGTTTAATTGCCTATTTGCTTACCTTCGCGTACGATCCACGTCCAATCACTGTTAGCAAACGGAAATCACTCAGTGACACGGACCATTTATTGGGTGTCGTACCCTCTATGTCCTAAACAAAAGGCATGTGAAGAAGATTATTAAGCGATGACACGGCCTATGCAGGCATCCAAGTTTCCCTATGAAAACGTGTGGCCGAGCGAGGAATGTTTTTTTCCGCTGCTAAAATTTTCGAACTAAAACAGGGCTTATCTGAAAGGAAAACCGGAGGGCGAAAAAAACGTGGATGGTCAATACTGCTACCAAACGTACTTATTTCCACCAGTTTCATGAATCTAACAACATATTCTAAAATATATATGGCTCCTCCCATGCTCTAATTAACATTCGAAACCTTTCTGATCCAGCTACGAAATACCTGTATATTCGAATCGGTCACAACCTCAAAAGAATAAGATACAGATCACAAAAGATACACTTATACACTTCTAGCTTCTACAAACTTAATATCGCAAAAACGTACCGCAGTTGGTCTACACGATGATTGCATTGAGGAATCAACTTCAGCTTCTTGAAAAGCTCCATTATCGAGTCCACTGAGCGGAGCCCTCTCACCTCCATTCTGTCCACTATGATACACACTGGGCGAATAAGCGCTATTCGGCTGAACTACGCTTGCCGGCACTGGCAAGGCCTGCAACAATTTTGCAGCTTTGAACAAGATTTTAGCATTCGGCAGCTTCAACAAATTTGAACGAAATTGAATATTGGATTCGTTCACCCTATCAATACCCTAATATTTGGATCTGAGCAAACTGTTGGCAAAAGCGTCCAGTTGAAAAGTGAAATAACCCTTGCAAGCAATAATACGAGTGCACAAACTCATGACGTTTTTTTACTAGTATGCAAAAGATAAAGTTTACGTTTGAAAGCAAGCAGAATAGAACCCGACGACTCCTTAATTATGATAACCAACCTGTCCACAGGGCGACCTCACTAGACGGTGACATTTCTTATGGACGCACAGTCGGCAGTCAGCACATCTGTAGCCTTGGCGCCCTATGCCCCATATGTAATCGTTACATATGAAACACTGAATCCTTCTGTAAGTGGGGACAATGAAAAAATTGAAAAAAGCAGGTCTTGGCACAAACGAACAACTACCTATTGAGGCGTTTGGCTTGAAAGCGATGTCCGTTGAATAGGTAAATCTTCTTCCATCGTCGCGCTCCTCTTCGATAAACGTTACCTATAAAACACGGTTTCAGCAGTATGAGCATTTCAAAAAAAAATAAGGCGAAAAAAAAAACCAAAAAAACACCAACGATCTTCTCCTTCGCATGGTAAACCAGGAAGAGCAGGTTGTCCAACGAATACATGTATGTTGAGCTCCGCATCGCCGCTCTGCTGTAGTATGCGAACCGCTTCATCCAATTCCCGTTGGCTGTCGATCGATACAGGATCACCTAAAAAATCAGTGCAGTTGCACAATGATACTACCTGAATGAAAGAGAGGACGTTTCTCCTCACCATCATCATCAATCCATTTAACAGTTATTGGCTGAACAGCAGGTTGTTGACATGCCTCTTTCAGTAACGAAAAGAATTTGTCGATCATCAAGGGCGGACGAGCATAGAGCACCAGCACCTGCAAATCTTTTCAGTTGTTTCAAAAATGAAAGAAAACGAGAGGATGTTTTGAGGAACAAAAAAGCCGAAACTTATCACTCCTAAATATTCTACCGCTCCTAAAAATCGGTGAAATCATTCAAGAAAGACAGGGACAAAGACAAAGACATTCTCCGCCTAAGCTAGCGAGGTTAGGCCAAAACTCACATGAGGATGAAAGAATAAAATTAACTGAAATAGATGAAAATGATAAAAAAGGGACACAACTTAGGCCTAGCTTAAACTCAGTCAGAGAAGGTGTAATGTGGTCCCAACAAATTAAAAGGATGCACTGCTCTTACAAAAACCTTCTACGTCACCTTGCAATAAGTGCACATATCATACAACACATGCAAGGATAAATCAGAGGGTGAAATGAGCAAGAGCCCAATTAAGGAAATTAGACTACTTGTCTAACGCCAAAATTAAGAATGACATCAGGAAGAAACACAGGCGTAAGACTTACCTGCCCCAAGAAATGCGTTTTGAGCTTGATGTCCGTGTCCTCCTCCATAACCATTCTGAAAACGGAAATGTGAAAACGGATCATTTAGGAAAGTACAACCCACAAAAAAATAGCTGATATCGTTTCACCATTTCGTCACAGAATTCCCCACGATACGGAACGCAAAGTATGCAAGCGAATAAAATGAGAACCGGTGCAATTTCATTCACAAAGAATTGCGCATTCGAAGATCTTAACAACAGAATTCTATAGAAATAGAAAAACTGAATACAACAAGGTGCGCCACACAACATTCCTGCTAAAGAGTCTTCATAACAGTACATGAAAACTATCTGCCTTCTATAGTTGCGGTGAAGTTTTGAAAGTTAAATTTTATAGCGATACTAATTCTAGGATCGGGGAAGACTAACAACGGAACACGAGATCATTGCAAAATCTCCTTTTCCTTCGTTCTCTAACTTGGAACAACCTTATTTCGTATTTCATCAAGAGGTGGAAAATTCAAATTGAGACGCATATTTGCAAGGACGAGCATCAGGTCCAGATTCTTCTTCTGCAGGGTGGCTCCCACATTTGCAAAAATGGTTGCCAAGGGTTGTCTAAGTCTAAAACTATCTGCATATAAAAGGGAGGTAAACAAGTGGTTGCCAGACGCTTCCCTTAGCTGAGATGCTGCGGTTTGTTGTTGTTTGCCTTTTCTTTAGGATTTCTAGCTCTTATTATTTCACTAGTTCCTGTTTTCCCTCATCTATCTCCATGCGTATTGTTTTGTTTATTTCGTTTCTTTTTGTGTTTAGTAATCCCTTTTAGCTCTTCCTTGTTTGGTTTTTTTCGTCTTTAGTCCTTTAGTGGTAGAGTTTCTGTTTGTTCGAATTTTTGTTTTTTTATGCCTCCGTTTTTTCCTACACGCGTGGAAACATACGTGTTTACATTAAATAAAAATAAAGATAAATCAGGTACAGAACCCTTTTATCTATTTATTGGAGTGATTTCTGGATACAATGGTGGATATTTCTATGACGAACAGCTGGGAATGAAAGTGTCATTTAAAAGACAAACGTCATAACATTTTAAATAGTTATGGAGCTGAGACGAAGCATGTCCTTCAAGAAAAAGCACACTTTTACGACTTATGCTCATGCTGACTAATGCTTTCCCAACTTTATGATGACTTGTGAGGTGATTGGCTGCTGATCGATTTTGGTTGTACATCGTTCACAACTATTCTGCACACAACGAATTAAAATCGTGAAATAAGGAAGTTCTTGGGAAGAAAGCCATCAGAAGAAAGAGGAGACGAACAGTCGAACGGCGATAGAAGGAGGAACGGAGATGATGCCATCGAATCGGCGTCGGGAGTGCGGTTGGAGCGCGGTGACGAAGTCGGGACGCGATCGCCGCTGATCGATTACCTGCCGGCCGGTGGGGTTCGTCTGGGGTCAGTCAGCCGAGCGGCCAGTGGTCGTATACTCGTCACAGCACTATTCAACTTATGGGACTCCAGCGGTCGAAAGAATTTTTTTCGGCACTATTCCACTTGTTGGACACCAGTCATAAAAAATCAGATTTCGCCCAAATTTGGTACCGGGGGTAATCTGGGGCCCTGATCACGAATCTGGTGTCCATATTTCACCAATGGTGGTCGGAGACCACCCATATCGAAAACTTCGTTGGTCCAGTTATGATCACTGATTCTGCTGAAACTTTGTTTATGGGGGTTCTCTGGTGTCCTGAACACGATGGTGAAGTCGGTTTTCCAAATGGCAGCCGAATAAGGTAGTTATAGGTGAGTACTATAGTCTTGTCCTTGGGAAATTTTTTCGAATGAACGAATAAACGAATATATTCGATTTTTCAAATTTCGAATGAACGAATGAACGAATATATTCGATTTTTAAAATTTCGAATGAACGAATGAACGAATAAATTCGATTTCTAAAATTTCGAATGAACGAATGAACGAATAAATTCGATTTTCCAAAATTCCGAATATTCGAGTAACGAATATTCGAATTTTCGAATTTCATTCGAAGATTCGTTCGAAATTATTCGATTCGGTCCGAACTATAGTGAGTACCTACCGACCCTACATGGTGAGGCTCACCTATAACTACCGTATTCGGCCGCCATCTTGGAAACGGACTGCACCATCGTGTTCAGAAACCCAAACAACCCCCCCCTATGCTATGCAAAGTTTCAGCGAAATCGGTGATCCTAACTGGACCACCCAAGTAGCGTCGTGGGTGGTCCCCGACCACCATGGTGAAAAATGGACACCAGATTCGTGATCAGCGCCCCAGATTACCCCCGGTACCAAATTTGGGCGAAATCTGACGAAGGAAAAATTTTTTATGACTGGTGTCCAACAAGTGGAATAGTGCCATTTTTTCTTTTCAGTTTGGATCAGACTTTGCCCATGGGCGTTTATGGGGTCGTATACTCTGGTGTGTGGTAGACTACAACAAGCGGTTGTAAGCAAGAGTTTATTGTGTGCATATCGTTATATATCATTGTGCAACGGAGACTCAGTAATGACGTCTTTCTTGGGCGGATGTATCACGAGACTGGTGAGAACATCGTTGAGGCTCTGGACCTCCCTGAAGGAGGGCGGAGCGAGGTTGGCGTGAGGTCATCGATGCTGGCGACAATATATGCTCGTCTCAGCACTGTTCAACTTGTGGGACTCCAGCGGTCGGAGGAAATTTTTCGCTTCAGTTTAGCTCAAACTTCGCCCAGGGACGTTTTATGTGGTGCTGATCACAAACCTAACATCCGTTTATCGAATTTCGAATTTAATTGGAGATCACCCTCATCGCTTGCTGTAGCTAGCAGTTTAAACTGAAGAAAAAAATGGCACTATTCAACTTGAAGGACAGCAGTACTCGTTTTTTTTCAAGCCGTCGAAATCTGCTGAAACTTTGCCTATAGGGGGTGTTTGGGTTTCAAAACAATCTTAGTGATTGTAACTGGACCACCTAGGAAGTGGATATGGATGGTCCGAGATCACCAGGTGAAAAACGAATCTGAGATTCGTTTTTTACCTCGTGGACTCGGACCACCCAGATCGCCACTTGGGTGGTCCAGTTACGATCACCGATTTCGCTGAAACTTTGTCTATGGGGGATCACTGGTGCCCTGAACACGTTGGTGAAGTCCGTTTTCCAAATGGCGGGCGAATACGGTAGTTATAGGTGAGTCTCACCAGGTAAGATCGGTAGGTCAAAATCACCGATTTCGCTGGCTGGTGCTTTGGGAGGGTTCCAATATGATTGACAAATATCGGATAGTTAAGATAGATCAGCGCACAAATTCATAAAAAACTTAAGAATAACCCCCATAGATAAAGTTTCAGCGAAATCGGTGATCCTGACTGGACCACCCACGTGAAAAATAGACAGCAAATTCGTGATCTGCGCCCTCAATTACCTCCCTGTGCAAGGTTTCGGCGAATTTCGACAACTGAAAAAAATCGTGTTCTGGTGTACATTAAGTTGAATAGTGCCGAAATTTCTTTCTTTTCAGTTTTAAGCTCAAAATTCGCCTATTGGCGTTTTATGGAGCGCTGGTCACGAATCTGACATCCGTTTTCCGGATTTCGGCCGGAGACCACCCTCATCGCTTGCAGTAGCTAGCAGGGTGACCCTGGTGGGATCACCGATTTGGCTAAAACTTCTCCTTTGGTGGTTATTTTGCGTGCTGATATGAATATCAGACTCTCTATGAATCTCGGCTGATGGAGAGCGGCTGTAGGTATCAAGTTGAAGCTCAAGACCTTCATTCATTTATTTATATAAATATCTGCGCCGATCTCGGTCTTGAACTTCAACCTTAAACCTACAACCGAACTGTTAGTTACATCTGAGTTCGCGAGATCGGTTGTTCGTTCGGATGCGTTTCATTCAACCCCTGACCTCTGCAGCCGAGCAATAGGGTGATTACTGGTCGAAACCACTGTCAAGGTTGGTTTTCCGCCTTGCTTGCCGTTGCTGTTGGATCTCAGGACGACGGTTGTTAGTTGAAATGGTGTATGGGCGGGTAGGTTACGAATATCTTCAAGTTTCCAGGCTCTGACGAAGGCGACAACGCCGAAACGTCAGCCCGAACAAATTGTTATAACAATCTTGGTTTTGCTTCGAGTACCGTACTTCTTACACTGACAATGCCTAGATTCATCGAGAGCCGGACGAGGGATAGGTATCCTGCATTCCCTGGATGCAGACCACTGGTGCAGACGCAATCTCTAAGAGTCTATCCGTAACGGCCAAGATCGGCTGCGATTCGGAAGATCAGGATTGTGCTCAGCATGTACATAGCCTATCAAAACGAATTTCGAAAAAAATATGAAAATGGGGTCCGACCTAGCGGACGATTTGGGTGGTTCTCGGCCGAATTTCGGAAATCGGACGTCAGATTTGTGATCAGCGCCACAAATAACTCCCATGAACAAAGTTTGAGGAAAGTTGGTTGAAAATTTTCTCTTCGACCACTGAAGTGTACTTAATAAGTGTAATAGCGCCTTCTTTTCAATTTGGCTCAAACTTCGTACTAGGGTGTTTTCTACGATCCTGATCACAAATCTGATATACGTTTTCTGACTTCCGTCCGGATACCCCCATGCAGCTAGTTGGTGCTACCTGGGTGAACCAGCTAGGATCTCAGATTTGGTTAAAGCTTTGTCTAGGATGTTTATTTTGCGTGCTGATAACGATGCTGACGTTTGTTGTCGAATTTCGGCCGAGGAGCACCCATATCGTTGAATTGGGTGATCGGTTCAAAATCACCGGTTCTGCTAAAGCTTCGTTTTAGCAACTTATTTGGAATACTGATTACGGATCAGTTGTCGTTTTCTCGGATTTCGATTGATTTCGTCACACTCAGGTAAGTGCTCCACTCGACCCGCGCCCACACCATCGTTGCTTACCCGTACCTGCCTGAAACGACCGAAATTGGAAAAAATTCGAACCCGACATGAGATTCGAGATAGACTATTCGAGATAGACTACAAATTACCACTATAGTTGAAATTTGAACAAGATTGGGCGAAAAATTTCCCGACTACTAGAGTGTCATAGGTTGAATAGCCCTCTCATATCTCCCAACGTGTGAAAGGGGACACCCGGTCCCGTTCTTCATTCGTCCTCCTTGCCGAACGTAAAAGGAAAAGTTGACCTTAAGTTGCGTCGAGGATCTCCTTCCCCTTGCGAGAGGGACCAGCATACGGCAGCGGACGCAAGTGAACTTCTCACGACGATTCTCACCGACAGCTACATGGTCTTCTAAGGGTTCGAAAGCAGGTCAGGGAAATGCGCTTTATCTTTGCTGAGTGGCTCTGGACGGGGTGGACGTTGCACCAAAATTTGTTAGGCGATGTTTGTGCCCTTAGTTCATGCCTCGGTGGACAGAGGCACGTGCGCTTGATGAAGAGTTTTATTGAAGACTGTCGTGTAGGGGTACCGGTCGCACCAGGTCCTCCCTTGGCCCAGCACCGTTTCGGGTGGGCCAAGGGGTTCTGGCTTATGCCGGAACACTAGGTGATACAAAAATGACAAAAAGTCGAGTAAGCGGCAAAGAGGAAAAATTAGATGGGCGCTCAGTGGTTAGTGTGTAGGACTCGCAGTCTAAAGGCCTAGATTACGCTCGAGGCCCCCGATGACCATATAGGACTTGTTGAGGATCGTCGGTGCAAGTTCAATGACCTCGCTTGTCAGACCAATAGGCCGGAGAAGTCCGATGGGTCGCAAAATGATTCTCGGGCACTGGAGCCTGCAAAAATCGCTACATCAGGTGATTATTTATTAGCTTAACAGTTACATGCGGGTGAACTCGACAAGTTTTAAAAAAGCGGAGAGCATAAACCTTAATGTTTATAAAAAATGGAATTAAAGACTACACTTTTGGAGCAAAAAGTATCAACGACAAAACGATTGTCTGATAGGTTAAAAAAAACAGTGTCAGTGACGAGGTTCAGTCGATGATTCTTGCTGCTTTCTCGTCGAATTCAGTGATCTTTTTGTGTTGAATTGATAGCGGACCCCATCGGTCTGACGTGCGAAACAGGCTCAACATAACAGCCTCTCTGCTGCGGTAAGACGTGATCTGCAATGATTTTTTTCAAACTTCTTTTCAAACTTCTTTTCTTCACTAGGTAATGAATGAATTATTATTTTCCACCATCGGGTATTGACCAACGTTTTTTATCATACTGCAAAAAACAACGATTGACACCAACCATTTTTATACCGTAAAATGACGGCAGAAAAACGATAAACGAAGTAAGAAACGAAGTCCATGAGAGCTCTATGAAGTGTGTTCTTGATAATAAACCAAATATAGCAGCGATCTAAAATCACATTAAAAGTTTGAATTGTTGTATTTTGAGGTCACTGCACTGCTACGAAATGCAGAGAGGTTTTCTATAACTGCTGCAGCAATGTACTTTTCCAGGTTTAGGAACTTTTTTCTAAACTTTCGTCACTGTCTGAAGGGGATATTTAACATATAGAGTCCAAGAAGGGAAATCATGTAGAAAGACGGTGAAACTCACAAAAAGTGACGAGGGTATCACGTAGCGCCACAAAAAGTGAAGAATGACGCTGATATTCTGACCGTACATGATCGGAGGATGAGAAGCCGTTCCCATTGTCTATTGACGTAATAATAAGAGAATAATAACAATAAAAGAAAAAGAGTCATAACTTATCTGACAACTTCAACAGCAAACGCTTACCCTAATGTTCACCAGGAAGCGATGGGTAGTGTAAAGCCAAGATACAGAAGCACATTCCCACACCGCGAGAGCACAGATTGCGATGTGCAGCGTACCATATGACTTTTCAATATAGTTCTTAATAAGTCTGGTGCTGTTGAAAATTGTACAGAATACGAAACTACCCGCAGCGTAATATTTGGAAATAATCTTGAAATTGCTCGTACTGGAATAAGTCTTGAAAATGCAACATCGCAGGAATGGAATGGGCAAATAAATATAGGGAATAGTAAAGAAATGGCAACAGGGTGCGGCCCACGGGAAAGGTACGAATGGCTATTCAATCCTCTGCAGACAAATCGCAATCCGTTCTCATGGTGAGGGCAGGAGTAGAATCTATATAACATCGACAGTTCTGGTGTATAGCTGATCACCACTCTTTCATTTTTTCTTTTGCTCTCGTTGATTATGTATAGAGGATACCACGGACTATAATTGTTCTGAAGTAAGCATCTTCACTCTTAATCACATCCGGTATGGCGCTTTCCTTTTTGGAATCTGGATACATTTTCATCGTTTCTGAATTTTCTCGGGGACTAAAGTGGTGTTTGGGATCTATTAACAATTTGACGAATTCTTAGGTAGGAAAATTGATCTGATTATTCTTTGATCAATAGACCATTGAGTTTGAAGATGGATTCGTACTAAATAAAACAAAGTATATGCTTATCTTGGTGCGCGCGTGGTGCAGTGGTAAGAGACATTACTGACACCCGCACTGTCGATCGATCCTCGCCCGGGCCAACCAAGCTTTCCATCCCTCCGGGGTCGGTGAATTGATACCAAACTTTTCTGGGAGGATAAAAACACTGACTTGGTATATCAGCTGCCCCCGCAAGTCATTGTATAGGCCAAGTTCGCATTCACTAAGCTTCTACGATTCTGAATTGAATACGAATGCGGCGGTGCGTCCTTCGGCAACTGACCAACGCTGACACCTTTACCCTTACCGTACATATTTGTATTATTGTAATTTGTTTTACTCATTTCTATTCGTAGACTTCCTTGTTTGTCACACCAAGAATAAAGCCGGTGAAAAACTCGAGAATACTCACCGTGTAAGTCAGATTAAAGTAAACCGCAGAAAGAATTAGGTACATTATGCTCAGTACACAATGACGAACCATGGTGCTGCTTATCTTGAGGAAAACCGGACAAAAATGAACAGCAAGCAAGAGCACATCTTCCGCTATTACAACCTTAACATTAACGTAACAATCTGTGCAATTAAACTTGGGTTACAGGATGAGAGTTTAGAGGTAATCAACTTTAATGTTTCGTGCTATCTTACGGAATCTGCTCTGAAATCTTTCGATTAGAAATGTCGAAACATGAGTGGAGCCACTCAAATATCACTACGAAAACAAGTCGCACGAAATATATTAGGTTGTCCGGAAATTAATGCATGTTTCGCCCTTCTTTCTTTAGAGCGCTACTTTTCTCCAAGCAATGCATTGAAACATAACATTGCACTGTTACAAAGCTTATGTTAAGCTCTATCTCACAGTGCAATTGATTTTTCAAACAGACCCCGTCACCGTAACTTTTGTAGGGTAGAAACAGAGTTGTCAAATCAGCAATTTCGACAAATTTACTACTATGAGTTCAAGCTGGGTCGAACTGCAGCGGAAACGAGTGGGAACATTAACCACGTATTTGACCAAGGGAGTGTTAACGAATCCACAATGATAGGCTCATTACAAAAATTTCGTCGTGGTGAGTTCGATCTTGAAGATGAAGAAGGTCGCGGCCGTCACTCTGTTGTTGACGACGATGAATTGAAGAGGTTGGTGGAAGCCAACACTCGTGGAACTGTTCAACAACTTGTAAAAGAGCTCGGACTGATCAAAACAAGTGCTTGCGAGCATCTGGAGAAAGTAAGAAGAACGAAGAAATAAGATGAGTGGATACCGAATGAGCTGACGGAGCATCAAAAAAGTCGTCGATTCGATGTGTCGTCGGCGCTCTTTCTTCGCAAAAAGAACGGACATTTTCTCCATCGTATTATAACATGCGATGAAAAATGGATTCTCTACGACAACCGGAGACGAAGTGCTCAATGACTGGATATTGATGAAGCTCCGAAGCACTTCCCAAAACCAAAGAAGATCATGGTCACAGTTTCGTGGTGTGCTTCAGGATTGATACACCACAGCTTCTTACCACAGGGTGAAACGATTACAGCAGAGAAGTACGTCCAGTAAATTGACGAAATGGACGAGAAATTGCGACTTCTGAATCCGGCATTCCTAAATAGGCCAGGACTGCTTCTGCTTCACGGCAACGCGCGGCTACATGTCGCACATCCGACGCTGCAGAAATTGAACGAGTTGGGTTACGAGGTTCTTCCTCATTCAACATACACACCGGACTTGTCTCCTAACGACTATCACTTGTTCAAGCATCAAGATGAGTTCTTGCGTGAGAAATGCTTCACTGACTAAGCGCAAGTGAAAACTGGCTTCAACGAATTGATCTTCTCCAGAAGTCCAGTATTTTTCGCTACAGGAATAAATCAGATGGTGTCACATCGGCAGAGGTGTGTTAACTGTAATGGTTTTCATTTTGAGTAATGAGCACTCCTTTGAGCTGAGATATGTTGTTTTGAAGTTTGAGGTTGAAAACTTGCATTAATTTCCGGACAACCTAATAAATATGGAGTAATCTTGTATGAAAGGATACAGTTTGAGCTACTGATTCCATTAACCCGATTTATCAAGCGTGGTCTTTAACTTTTCAGCGTAAAAATGTGAGGTTTCCATCGGTTTATCGCTATTGTAGCTGATTCATTGCGAAAAGGGCTTGGGTATGTATACACGTTGTACCCAGCAGTTCCCCCAGAAACTAACCCTAGTTCTTCTCACGGAATCATAACGGCATATTTGACAGCAAGGTCGCACTTACATATTCAGCTGTTGAGAGGAGGATAAACGATACAAGCAGCAAAGCTGATGAGGCTTTCACAGATGGATTAGAAACTGTATAGTAATAAAATGGAGAGGCAAAGTCTAGATCAGCAATGTTCTTCTGCACAAGGTCTCCTAAAAGACATTTCGATGGGGCACATATATTTTGGTGTGTGCGAAAACACTTCTCACTCAGTGTTTCGGCTGGAACATCAAATCTCCGATCGTTTCTGAATTCCAGTTCGAGTCCTACGGTAGTAGCGATTCCGAATACGATGGAGCAGAGCACAATATAAAGTACCGCAAAAGGAATGAGTTGCAAGACATTACTAAAAAGGGAGCAGCTTTAGAGAATGATGAGCTATCGCGGCCTGGGACTCCAAGCACGACAGAGGACTTGGAAATCAGTCCTTTGATATCATCGATGATACATAACGAATAAAACGAAAATTGATCCTAGGTAAAAGCATTAGAAGTTCTTAACATTACTCATCTAAACATACCGTGTTAATAACAACACTCTGCATCCAGAATACAGAGCATGCCTTTGGTTGTTTTTCAATCTTACACTCAACATTTGGTGCAGTGGTAAGAGGCGCAACTATGTAACAGCCGCACGGTCGAGCGAACGGTCCTGGTCCAGGCCAATCAAGCCTTCCTTCTCTTCGGGGTCGGGTAAATTGGTACCAGACTTGTATGGGAAGGTATAGGTATTAGCTTGGTGTAGCGGTTGGCCTCCACAAGTCACTGCATTGGCCTAATACGCGTTCACAATGCCACTTCGATTCTGATCGACGGTGTGGCGCGTCCTTATGAGAGTGATCAACGCCGGCACCTTTATCTTTACCTTTACCTTCCGCTTTCGCCTAATTCTTTGTATTATCTTATTAGACACCGCTGTATGAAATATGTAGAATTTTGTTATACTGTAAGATATGCGTTGTCCTCTTTGCTTTTCGTGTTCTACATTTTTTGGTGGGCCCGCGTGGTACAGTGGTAAGAGGCGCTGCTGAGACCCGCACGGTCGAGCGATCGATCCCGAGGGGGTCCCAGACTTGTCTGGGAAGGTAAAGAAACCTGGTATAGAGGTCATTTGAACATTCACCAAGCCTCTACGACTTGAATGGAACACGTATGCGGCGGCGCGTCCACTGATCAACGCCGGCACCTTTACCTTTACCTTTACCTTTACATTTTTTGGTTCATGAAAGTAGAAAGCTAAGAGGTCCGATATGGGGTGAAAATGAGATTTGAATATCGTCTTCCGTCCACATGCCATTTTATATTTATTAATGACAAAATACATTACGGCTCAACTTCAACATACCGATGAATTCTATTGCCAAATTCTCCGGATGCTCCAAGCGAATGAAGAGTTCCGTCGGCAACAGAAAGGAGCATCAAGGACTGTAACATTACAGTACCGGACGTGTCTTTTGATCAAAAGCCGAAAAAAGCCGGCAAAAAACTCTCCAAAGCGGCTTTTTCGAATAACTTTCTTATAATTCAACTATTTGTGAATTTAGACCTAGATTTTAGCTCAGCAGCTCGAGCCCTATCGTTTGGTGTATAAATTACCTACACCTGAGAGTTTTAACAAAATATCGATTTTTTGTGTGTCCCTCGTATCCGTCGATTGCTCGTCGATGACGGGGGCCCCAACAGGGGATCCCGCCAACGACGAGGCCAACGGGAGGCCCCGCGTGATAGCCTCTTCGAGCCACCCCGTGGGAACCCCCACTCCTGGCTCGGTGCAATGAGCGCCGCAGATTTATATTCGGCGATGAGAGGGCGGAGCCTAGTCGGTGGTGAGTCACCAAGCGAGGGACCGAAGCGGCAACGGGATCCGAAAATCGAGGGGTCAAATAAATCGACAGAAAGCAAGTTTCACGAATTTGGAAAAAGTGTATATGGATGTATAGAGCTCGAACTCCTGAGCTCAAATCAAGGCCTAATTTCACAAATAGTTGAATTATAAGAAAGTTATTCGAAAAAGACGCATTGGAGCGGTTTTTGTCGGTTTTTTCGGCTTTTGATCAAAATACACGTCCGGTGCTGTATTATAAAGCTCAACCGCTGGGATAACCTTTCTGCAGCGATACCGTCCCGCAAAATTTAGCTCCAAATACGTAAACTATCGTTTCCCTTATGTAGAAATGCTTCTAAGGCCCACCACAACAACTGCCTCTATCCAGGTGTCAGGCGAGAGTAAGTATGAGGCATCGTTGTTGAGAATCTGGAAAATTCTGTGTCGCTTCATTTTTGCGCACTACTTGAAAGGATGGTTGTGTTGACCTACAGAAATAAATTTTCCGAACACTCGATAATAGCCGGAAGTTAGCAATGTAATCAGAGCAGAAATAAGTGCAATTAATGAAAATATGACAATGAATGGAGATAACTGAAATGAAACGAATCAAAAGAACATCGTTAAACTAAATACAAAGCCGAAGGCGACTGCTCATCCCCACATACAATTCCTTGGAGTTCGAACACGTAAATGAAAAACCTTTGTTTGCTTCCTGATCAGCCTTTTCAATAAAAAAACAGCAGAATTCCACATCTAGGAAATAAGAAAAAGCTCTCGCCTTTGAAAACGTGCTTAATCCCATTTTCGAGCATATAAAACAGACCACGAAGAACATCAAAGTGCCATCCACTCGATGACCTCCCGGTACAGCTCCAAGAACTCTGAACTTTTTGTTATTAGAAGGTGCTCTTTAACTGTTTCCCCTTTAATTTTCCGACAAGCGTGGAGCAGTGGTAGGAGGCGACACTGATATGACCACGGTCGAGCGATTGATTCTGATCGACCAAGCCTTTCATCTCTCCGGGGTCGGTTAATTGGTATCATATTTGTTTGGGAGGGTGAACACATTGACTTGCTAGTCATTGCCTGGGTCAACTACGCTACATATTCACAATGCCTCTACGATCCTAGATGGAAGACAAGTACACGGCGCGTCCCTAGGGGATCGCGCCAATCAATTTACCTTTCCCTCATTCTTCGCCCACCCTCCCGGCTCCAGAGTCTGAGATTTGTCTCGCTTTCGTCTATGTTAATATCGAGTAAATCAAGACGACTGTTCGAAAAAAGCCCTGCTCACCGTCGAACTCGAGGAATTGGGAGATTGTACTCATCTTTGTAGACTTCTTCATTCAGCATGAGGCGAGTGCTCAGATAAATTGTTGACTCGGTCGTCAAGAGATTTCTCTTGAATAAAAATGTTGAGAATGACATGAGTTAAGCATGAAAAATCATGTAAATATGGGAACATCTTAGTTACCTTGGTGAGCTGCGGCAAATCAAAACACTGCCCAAGGTGGAATATATTTGGCGGAGGACACTTGTTGGGAAGATAGCAGTCTGTAAAATGGATGCGAATAAAGAACAACAGATGATTGCCCACATGTCATCTAAAAGATTCATTCATTGGAACAATTTCCTTCATTCAATTTCAATTTCATTCATTGAAAATTTCATCTGATATCAAACACAGGAGTAGGCATCAGTCGTTGTAAAAAATAATGTCCTATGAATCGGAATGGGTGTTAAGGTCGATATACTAGCCAGCGCTTAATATTGTGTGCTAATTTTTCCTTGAATAATATCAAATAGGCTTCGTATTATGCAGGTACAGAAAACACACGCACTCGCACCTAGTCTCAATAGAAACTACGAGTATTCCTCTTCAAAACAAATTTCAAAAATGCGAAAGAATTGACTGAAAAGTTCCAATCTTTCGAGCCGATAGTGAAAGCTCAAAGGTCATTGGTGCGGAAACTTTATACTGCCTCGCAGTTGCAAACGATCTCTCTCTGGAAACCGAACACTTTGGCTCTGAAGGAATAGCTTTCATAACAGCACTAGAATTTCTTCATCTATTCGAGCCAATCTGCATTTAATGCAAATTCTGGCATGAGCACGATTCTTTGCAAGAGATTTATAAATGTGAGTCTACATTATTACCTCGAAGCTTTTCCGTTAAGCACTCCACATTCCTTCTCTCAAAGAAAGCGCTTCCCATCACTTCCCACGTGAGCGATCCCAAGCTGAACTTCAGGTTACCTAGCAGGTTCAGCTCTTTGCTGTTCAATAGTCGAAACAATCTGTTGTTCTGTTGGCGAGAAATTTTTAGCAAAAGTTACCGATGTTCAGTCTTCACACTCACAGCGAGAACAAATCGCATGACAATCATTGAGAAGCCTATGCCTGAATGATAGCACTTGATTGATTAGGTTTTGACCTGTGTTCAGCCTCTGAACTATTGATTCGCTTTTGCAGAACAATTTTCGTCAACTTGATAAATAACGAATCAAAAGTACGAATTCTGCATTGGGTATTTCTTCAATGCTCCAGACATACTTACTAACGTTTTCACCTAAACAATCTCTTGCACCCTAAATTGCATCAAATGAGTTTCTCTATAAGGCCTATGGTATACTCCGGCAACGGGCCCGTCGCAGCGCAGCTAAAAATGCGTGGCTCGCCTCTATGCAGCACAGCATCTGGGATTTTTGTATGCTGCTGTGTGCGAGGACTCGAAGCAGTGCTGTCCGACCTGTCGCAGCTGGCGCCGGCTGATCGCAGCGCAGTGCGCTGCGACCGTCGCAGCCAGCTGCGACAGGCGTCGCAGCTCGCTGCGATAGAAGCCACAGTACTGTCCTGTGAGGATCTGCACCATCCTTTTTGCTCTTGCGGTAAACTATTCGAGTCCCCACACACAGCAGCATACAAAAATCCAAGCTGCTGTGCTGCATAGGGGCGAGCCACGCATTTTTAGCTCCGCTGCGACGGACCCGTCGCCGGAGTATACCATAGGCCTAAGTCGACAAATCTAACCGTTGTTGCTCTTTCGCATCTGGTAACATCGAGATTGCTAATGATTTAACACTAAAAATCTACTAAGCTAATATTTAGGCCGTACAGGCGATACTCTTTGCCACCTACCAGCCGAGATAGGATTTATTCGTGAGAAAATGGACGCAGCTGGCTTAGAAGTGAATTGACCAAGTGCTAACTCCATGAATGCCAGTGGAGCTGATACCAGGCACAATGAGATTATTAGCGGCACCAGGAAGAAGACTGAAAAAAGTATCGAGAGCTTTGTCGGACATACTCGTAGTGCTTCTAAGAACAGGACGTGATAGAATTGAAAGCTATCTTTCTCCGTTTAGTAATGGTCGAATTGAGGTTTCGAGGCTCACACCGTAATAACGTATAGACGCTGATAGCAAAAGGGAACGACTGAAAAATGACGCTAACCGTAAGGGGGAGGCTAACCAAGCCTTCCATCCCCTAAAGGTCGGGTTAATTTGTACCATATCTGTTTGGAAAGGTAACGACATTGATGCTAGTGGTAGGGGAAAGAAAATGAGGTAAGAAGCCAAAGGGGAGGCGAGCAGGGCTGCATCACAATAACATTCTCAACGGTAACGAAGATGCCCGCTGATGTTACCTAGTCAAAGTTAACCTGAACCAACCTCCTCCGTTGCGCATCAGCCTGAGGTGAAGTGTGATCAACAACTTCGGACAAAGGGTACAATGAATGAAGAACCAACAGATCGTCGATGTGCTTCCCATTACGCTTCGGGGCGCTCCGAGTTCGTTTTCAACTCTTTCTAGCTGAAACGCAAGGATACCTAGTACTATGAATAGACCAGTACAAGAGACTGGTCATGGTCACTATCATAATGATCTATTATGGAAATTTTGCTCACAGTAATGATAACAAGATAACGAAACAGGTTGATCAACCGATCAATTCTCCATGCGTGCCCGAGGTACCGTTTCAATGACTGGGCAGAGAGCTGATGGCACTTTACCATGGAAGCCGCTTCTCACTGATTCAATCATTGAATCTCAGAGTGAATCTCATAGCGTAGTTACCATAGTTTCTTCTTCCTTGCTCAACGTTTCCTTCCCTCTTCTCATGTTCGTGCATTATCCGTTATCACACAAATGTTATTGAAGTTTGGGTTTTTCTCAAGCAGTTTATGCTTTGTTACTGGTTACTGTTACTCCATAGCCCTTCTAGAGGACAACATCGACGAGAAATACAACAGATTCATTGCTCACATACGTGACTGCGCTCAAGAAGCCGAGAGCCCCAAGAATACCAGGAAACGCCTTTCCCACGAAACTCTCGAGCTGATTCGCCAACGCGGAGTGGCAAGAACCGAGGGCGACTACCTGCGAACGTCCGAACTTGCAAAGTTGTGCAGAGAAGCGATAAAGGAAGACCTTAGAGAGAGAAGAGTAGCTACGCTAGTTGATGCGGCTGAAGCGGGCAAGAGCATACGCAACGCTCGTCGAGGCTTGGGTGAGGGACGTTAGGTCCCCGCGTCGGCTCGGCAGAGGTGGTCCGTGCGTCCTGTGGATACAATTAACGGAGACTCGAACTGAGGCCATGCTCGTTGCACGCGACGGCGCGGTGTCACGGTATCGGTCACGGTATCGTGGCCACCTCAGAAGACCACGCCCCTCTCCGACCTCTGGTTGGAGTAGTCTCCCTTACTGTTCTGTTACCTAATGGTTGTGTTCTTTGCTTGTGATATAGATTATAATAAATTATATTGAAACTCTTACTCCTGTCGGGACTAGCATGACATGGAGGTCCCAGGGAGATCTTTCTTTAGGACTTTTGCTTTTCTAGTCTAAAGAAAGTTAACAGTAAGGAAGGTTCCGTTTTGGCTGGCCACCAAAACGTACCGAGATCTCGAGATCTGCACATTTTCATATGCACCGTTATTATATATGCATGTAAGCACAGTTGAGCACTATTGCCTCTCTCATACACCTTTTTTAGTCGTTTTCATTGATGGCGCATGAATGAGGCAGAGCACATGGTTTTCACTACGCTTTTTTCCTTAAATTAATTTTTTTCTTTGAATCGATCTTAAAACATTTGTCTACCCCTAAGTTTTTCCGCTAACTTTTGCAAACAAATAAGTGCACAAATTATCAGAAGATTACTGCGCTCGCGTGATTTTTCTACGATATTTGATAGCTTTATTATTTGCTTGCGGAAAATGCGATAATTGCTGTTCGCCAGTGCGATAAAGTGCAATATTCGCCTTTTTCGGTCCAGATTTTTTTATGTTGATCCATTTTTGTGCGGAAAACTCGTTTTTTACTAGAGTTTCGAATGCAGGAACTCGTATGTGAACTACGTGTTTTTCGGTCGTTTTTTTTGCGCTGCTCGATGCTCTTATTCTTGTGCGGAAAACTCGTTTTTTACAAGAACTTGCCGAAGCAAGATCTCATATGTAAATTACGTGTTTTTCGGTCTGTTTTTTGCGCTGCGCTAAACGTCATTATTATATCACTGTACTTCGCCGCCTACCTCTCCTACTTATTATTTACACTACTTTTCTCGCTTACTTCCTTCATGAATTTCTTTAAATTATTCACATCAATAGTTCAAAATACTTTTTTCACGCTTTCACATTACTGCTCTGCCATTCATGCCATCGCTAGCATGTACATAATGTATATAGGGTACCCCAAAAAAAAAAGAAAAGTACAAAAAAATAAATATAGCGCTGAAAAAAAAAGAATGTTATGTCAATTCATTGTTAAATACTCTGAGTATTAATTTTCGTCGACGTAATGATTACGGTATCTAGTTGTCGCTATCACAAAAGAATCTAGCGTCATCATAGCGTGACCCAATAACTACTTCACGCCGTACCGAAAACCACTTGAGTGTTTTCGCCAATCAGAGTCGCTTCTGGGATTAGTATGTGCAACGAAAGTGCCCCTTGAAGAACCGAGCCGCTCTTAAGGTCACCAGCAACGGACCGATGCAGAAAAAGGGGCGGATATTTGGCCAGACAAAAAAAAAAAAATAATACTCATTACGTCCTCGCGACCGTTGCTGAGCAGGTGCTCAGTGCTACAGTTCTCGTTCAGCTCTCTCTTTTTCATTGCACTCACGCTCATATTTTCTGTACCAATTGTCATGAGCATTGTGGGTTCCACTTCAACAGAGAATCATCTTCCATGTTTTATACCCGTATTCTGTGGAAATAAGCCTCTAGTAGCATTATTGGATACAGGTAGCTCGGTTACTTTCATAGATGACAAAACGCTTTCTTATATCCGAGGAAAGCTCATTTGCGATCAAATAGCGCCCGCTAAGGCAGCAAATGGCGGAGCAATCCCCTTCCTTGGGTATACAGAAACAAAAATAACTTTTGCGAATCTCGTCATTCCGCATAACGTTCTAATAACGCCAGCAGGTTACTGTCCCGCAGCATTAGTATTAGGAGTAGACTTTCTCTGTAAAATTAATATACCAATTTCGTTTGATATGAACAAACGAGTGATATCCGTTGCCGGCAAATCAATTAAAATGCTGAAAGGAGGTGAAAATGGGTTTTCGGAAACAAATTTTAAGATTAGTCTGTCGGCTGACACAGTGATTCCCGCTCGTTCGGACACATTTTTAATAGCCACAATAGATTCTACCTTTGAAAGAGGTACGGAATTATTGGCTTACGATGCAGGTTCAGATTACTTACCCGACGAGTTGTTAGTTGGTAAAACACTTCACTGTCCCGGGAGTTCGAAGAGGTTCCCAGTACGAATTTTCAATAGTAGTCAGTCTACCATTAAACTGTATAAGGGACAAACCCTAGCAGTAGCAGAAACCGTTAACAGGCATCCTCATCGGGAGGTATTTTCTGTTCATGATAGCAATCGCGCGCAGAATGGATCCCTAGACGAAGTTAAAAGCGAAGTGCATTACATCCCACCCGAGGTTTGGGCAGATTCTTATGTAGAGCATTCCCCGTCCGATTTCAAACGAACAGAGGTAGATAAAATCAATTGGGAAAATTCTCAGTTAGAATTTTTTCAAAAAGCGGAAATCGTTAGAGTAGTGAACGAATACAAAGACATCTTTGTAGGGAAGAACGGCGAATTAGGGCGTTACAAAGGCGATATTAGACACGAAATACTTCTTTGCAAGGATTCAAAAATTCCAAGACAGAAACCTTATCGTGTTCCTCTGGAACAACGAGATGAAATGGCGAAACAAATCCAGGAATTGCTTGACCAGCGCGTAATTGAACCAAGCTCTTCACCCTTTTGTGCGCCGATAATCCTAGTTAAGAAAAAGGATGGCACTTGGCGTTTCGTAGTGGACTATCGAAAATTGAACGCGATTACAAAGACGGAAACGTACGTCATTCCTAATATACAAGAGATTATAGATCTTGCAGCCGGGAAACAGTTCTATACTAAGGTAGATTTCAAATCGGGTTTTCACCAAATTCCGATGGAGAAATCGCACAGGGAACGCACGGCTTTCCAAACGTTTTTGGGTTTATTTCAATTCATTACTATGCCTATGGGGTTGAAAGGGGCACCTGGAACCTTTCAGAAGATCACGAATTCCCTTGTTCGCGAATTACGCAGCTGTACATTCGCTTATATCGATGATATAATAACGTGCTCAGACAGTTTTGAGGAGCACATACAGGATATTCGCGATCTATTTGGTAGGATTCGATCTTTTGGAATGAAACTACGATTAGATAAGTGTGTGTTCGCAGCGAACGAAGTGGAATATTTAGGGATTCTTCTCAATAAAAGTGGGTCACGTTTAAATCCGGCGAAAGTTGAAAAGATAAATAAATATCCTGTACCCCATAACGTATCAGCAGTCAAATCTTTTCTTGGAGCGGCATCGTACTTCCGTAGGTACATCGACAACTTTGCAAAAATTGCTGAACCCCTTACCAAACTTACAGCCAAGGCGAATAAATTTCATTGGCAGGCTGAACAACAGCGGGCATTCGATGAACTCAAAAGGCGACTGACTACGGCGCCCGTTTTAGCATCTCCTAGAATCGGACATCCGTATGAAATTCATACTGATGCGTCCCGGATAGCAATCGCGGGAACGTTACTACAAAATAATTTGAGAACGAACGAAATTCATCCCATTGCTTTTGCTAGTAGGAGTTTAAACAAGCACGAAAAGAATTACTCGGTAATAGAGCTTGAGGCCTTAGCCATAGTATTCAGTTTGCAACAGTTCAGACCATACGTGTTCGGGGCCGAAATACGATTGATCACGGACCACGCTCCACTTTGTTCACTTTTGCATCGAACCGATTTAAGTGGACGTTTAGCAAAGTACCAAGTAGCCATAATGGGCTATAATACAACTATTGAGTATCGTCCGGGGAAGCAAAATGCGGTAAGCGACGCGCTATCCCGATATCCGTCAAAAACGGAAATCGTAAATACGATATCACAATTGCCATCTCTCAATGAAATACGATTGGCGCAACAGCGAAGTCCATATAGTATTCGAATAACGTCACTTCTTAGCAACGCGAATAACGATTCTTTGGTAAACAAAGGCTTCTGCATGCGAAGCGATGCCCTTCATTATAACGATGGCAATAACCTCCGCTTAGTCATAGCAGACGAGTGTCAAAAGAAAGCTATTTTAAAGCATCATCACGAAAATCCGATCGATGGAGGTCACTTAGGTGGAAAGAAGACTACGGATAAAATCCGTAAGCGATTTTACTGGAAAGAAATGAATAACGATATAGCCAATTTTGTGAGGAACTGTGCTGTTTGCCAAAAGGTTAAGTCACCTCCTCAACTTCTTCGAAAAGAACAATTAGGCAATTTCGCGAGCGGAAGTCGCCCTTTCCATAGGGTACATTCAGATGTTGTTGGTCCGCTTCAAACATGTTTAAATGGAAATTCCTTCATACTGATTCATACATGTTCGTTTACGAAGTATGTGGTTTGTAGCGCTATTCCGGATCAAAAGACGGAAACGATTGCGAAAACTTTCGTTAATGATGTAATCTGCCGTTTTGGGGTTCCAGAGCTTTACGTTTCAGATCGAGGATCCAACTACACTAGCGCTCTATTTAAGGAAATCGCTGAGCTAGTGGGGATGTCCCATAGTTTCACCACCGCCTACCATCATCAGGCAAATGGTCAGGTAGAAAGATATGTGAAAACTGTAACGGAGACGTTAATGTGTTTCACGCAACAATCGCGAGAGAGCTGGTCAGATTTTTTGCAACTGTGTGTATTTGCCATAAACACATCAAGAAATGAAACGACCAACGAATCACCTTTTTTCTCATGCATGGTAGAGACCCACAACACCTATCCGATGCTGTTTTGAATCTTCCCCGCAAAACATATTTCGATGCATCATCGTATAAGGCTGAGCTAATCCACAACTTATCTGTTGCGTGGAACGAAAATGAAAAACGGTTAGCAAATCGCACCTCGCTTTACAAGGAAAAATACGATGAATCTAAGCAGCCACGAGATGATCTATCAGTCGGGGACCTCGTACTTCTTCGAAACGAGACTAGCACGCCGAAACTGTCAAATAAGTGGTTAGGACCATATCGCGTAACAAAATTCGATCGTCCGAATGTGACTATTCAACTTGTGGGACAGCCGAAACGAAGTGAAACAGTTCATTTAGACAGAATAAAACTATTCTCACATGACGATTCAATTCCTGCACTGATTTATCGCGAACCTGAGTCTTTAGAAGTGGAAAATAACGTTCCCTGTGACTCGCTACGTCGATCGCCCAGATTACGTGTTAAAAATTAGCTTACCAGAGGTCAAAATTCTTTTCCCTCTATTCTCTTCTTTTCTCTCCTTATTTTAGATTAATTACGATACTGAATATATATAACGTAGGGAGTTTTTAAAAAAAATCACACTGAAAACTAATAACGACTTTTTTCTATTAGCAACGATAACGATAACGGCGGTGATTCCATTTCAACGAATCAAGACTAGATCAGTGCTTCACTGATCTCGAGTCACATCAACGATAACGATAACGTGGGACGTTGAGGATTCATTTCTTCCGAACGGACTAACGACGATCTCACCGTTGAAGGAACGGGGAAACCCCTTTCTTTCCGAACGAAGTGTCAACGATGCTCTTCTTCTATTTAATAGGTGATGTCAGGACGAACATTTTTCCACATCAACGAGGACTACCAGAGTTGTCGACGTCGACGTTTCCTCAACATCAACGAGCAGAATGGACCTGAGATGGGATAGCAATGCAACCATCAACAAGCCTATGGCGTCTGAAGCTGCCCAGTCAACGAACGCAGCTCTATCAACCACTATTCCTGCACAATTGTTCAAAAGCAGAGGCGGATTACTCGTCAGCACCGATGATAACCCTCATTGACGTCCATGACGCTTCTTGAGGACAACCTCCGAGAGAAAGGCGTGTCGGCATTACGTGTATCTGTCGCCATCACGTTCTGTAGAAATGTGCCTAGTACTGCCTTAATGTGTCTGTCTTCTTTCGAGGAACATTCTCTGACACTCGACGCTACACTGGTACTGCTATTTCCGTTGCGTGTATTGCTTGAGATTCTTTGTTTCATAATTTCGTTTTTTTGTCGAGGCCGACAAACTTGAAAGGAGTGGCATGTCACGGTATCGGTCACGGTATCGTGGCCACCTCAGAAGACCACGCCCCTCTCCGACCTCTGGTTGGAGTAGTCTCCCTTACTGTTCTGTTACCTAATGGTTGTGTTCTTTGCTTGTGATATAGATTATAATAAATTATATTGAAACTCTTACTCCTGTCGGGACTAGCATGACAGCGGCGAGTGAGGACCGCATCGGTCACCATGCCATGGTGACCCGACGACGACCCGATCATCGTCGACGGTCCACAGC